>JAPEUT010000055.1:0-112627 GCA_027946375.1 Neodidymelliopsis sp. IMI 364377 | reverse complement strand
TAACCCTAACCCTAACCCTAACCCTAACCCTAACCCTAACCCTAACCCTAACCCTAACCCTAACCCTAACCCTAACCATTTGGACCGGCTGCTGTCAGATCGTCCTCTAAAACCACACACTTCGCGGACCGATTGGCCAACCACAAGCGCCTGAGGATGTAGCTCCCTTACGCATCTAGACATCAGGGGAAACCAGTGCAGCTAAGTGGCTAACCTCTAGTAGGAACTGGATCTACACCCAACATCAAAGGGGGACTATTGACTCTCTAATGGGCTGAGCTGAAGATGGACGTGGCTTAGTCTTCCGAATGGATTTCAGGGTTACCGTGATGGTTTAGTCAAGAGGAGGCTCGGTCACTTGTGATACTGCGAGCTCAACTACTACAATCAGTCGCGCCTCGCTACTGGTGGGCTCAAGCAGTCTTCAAAACATCCACAATTAAGTTTTGTCATCCTAAGTCTACCGTTTCTCTACTATTCGTCATTGACACGATCAAATGTCGCATCACCGCAGGCGTTACGCTCCTCGCCTCATATACGAGACGATATGACACACTGCAGGAATGGTGCAGTGGATAAAGGAAGCGCGAGTCTTGGCAGAAACTGCAGATCGACTGGTAGGGTCATGAACATGCCATCTGCAAGGCAGCCAAGCCTGTAGTTGCCGTGTGGCTTTTCCGAGACTTAATTCGCATCTCGTTCCACTGCACAATGTCGCTAAAATCTACTGTAAGTAGCACTGCATCGATAGTCTCGACTTTTACCGGCTTAACGCCTCGCATTGCTAAAATCACTTGCGGGTTCAAGGTCGATTGATTGCGTAGCTCTACAAACAACACGTTGGAATATATATAAGTGTCCTTGGAATTCTTTTCAACTGTACGATCCATTCAACAATCTACACTGAATCTATCAGCACTAACACGATTTACTCAATAAGTTTGCTTTCATCTCCAAGCTGTCCATTATGCAACTCCAAGCTCTTCTCGTCGGCGTCCTCGCAACCATGTCATCTGCCTACAGGATTAGCGTTTACAGCGCTGATAGTTACCAGGGCACCCAGCGTTCCTACGTGAGCTTGTCATGTTTGAATCCATGTTGCACGACTGACTAAGCTCCAAGACCACAAATGGCGCCCACAGCGTTGGTTTTACTGTTAATTCCTGGATCTGGGAATCCGGTGCAGATGGCTGCTGCATCGCTTTCTGTAAAGGCAGCACGGTAAGACCAGTACCTATGACCGAGATAGTCAACTACTGATTTCTTCCAAGAACGTTGGACGGTATTGCGGCTCGGCTAGAAAGACCACTTCTTCTGCTGGCGTGAACAAGGTGGTTACTGGATGCGGCAGTGCGGTTCTCAACTGCTAGTGGACTGAAGGGTTGTTTACTATGAACAATTCAGCCTTGGAAGCTGTTGTTCAGGCAAGTCCAGGTCAATTATTGATCGCACATACTATAGTAACACATCACGAAGCTCCACAAGTTGTAAATCTTATATAACATCATTTCACATATTATCAAGTAGAATGAGTCGGTGTTACAGATCGTTGATAACTAGCTGGATTGTGAGAAAAGGACCAATTGCCAGTAGATAGCCGTGTCCGCACTGTAGAAGAGAGACGATGCCTGCATTCGGTTTACTAGAACTCTTATCAACTAGGCCCCCGTGTCTCAACAACACTCGATCGCCGATTCTCCGGCAAGAGGTCATCTGCGGCATAGGCAAGTGTAACGAAAAGCCTAAGAGCATATGCCAAGGATAGCTTGCGAGCCATAACATCTGGGTGTCGATGCCCGACTATGACCAGCCGGATTCGATCAAAGGGAGTGGTTACAGTCCACTGGACGGAAAATCTTTCTTGCAGTTCCTCGTAAAGAAGGCGTACAGCTCAGTCTGCGGCGTCGCTTGTGACGAGGGATGCAACCGCTCCAAAAGCATGCGGCAGGGCCTCAAATAGGCTCTCTTCATTGCTAGATTGGAACTTGGGCACATCATAGTTCTGAGCAGGCAAAATTCAATACTCGACAATGTGAACGAGTTTGCACCCTGCCATTTGTGCGGATGCGAATCTGATCTGATGACAAAACCACTCTCTTTAAGAAAAAGCAGTTTGACGATGAGGATCAAAGAAACTAACCGAGGGGGTTAATTAAAGCTAGTTCAATAGCATAAAATGGCAGAAAGCATTACTAGAAGCCATTAGCAGCTATAGGCCTTGGGTCAAAGGAGGCAATAGTGCAAACAGCAAGCTTGTCCAGGAGCTGTGCTGGAGCGGGAGAATGTTCACGTCATTCACGCGCAACAGAGTCGCAGTTGTGAAGACAAAGGGACTATAAAAGATAGCTGCAGCAGAAACATGGTGTACTCCGATCTTTAGCGACCGCTCTCCTGTATGAAAGTCAGAAAATCACTTCAAGGTTTGAGACTGGGTCCATGTGCATCACGAAAGGGCACAATATACATGCTCAGCTGTCAATTAGCCGTACACAGACGACCAGAAAGTCTTTCTCAAACTCACCTGGCGTAACGAGTAGTACTTTCCACTCCAGTATAGCCTCAAGATTCATCGAGAGGAGGACCGCGGAGAAGGCAGATTGATGCTAAGCGCCCTTTTGCATGATGGTCGTCTCGACAGAGGACTCTCGGACAGTAGAAGTCTCCACAATGAGTTCAACGACGACCGATTCGAATTGATGGGTCACTAGACCGACTACAAATCATCTCTCGAAGAGCCCGCATGGATTGAGCTCCACTTTGGTAATTCAGAGAGATTCATGATATTGTATGGTCTGGAAATTTACGATCCTGAGGATGTTGCAGAAGCAAAGGCAATGGCAGATGCTTTCCTATCTGAAGAGTCTTGAACGCTATGTCATATATCGAAGTATGAGACATCTTGCCATATGACCCATAAATATCCATACATTACTTCCCCCTTCTCAACATCGTTGCGGAATGTGATGTTGTTGGAAAATCTTCCTGCACCGCCTTTCATCGGGTGAGAGGGAATTGATATCTCGTTCTTCAATAGGCGGATGTCTCAAAGCTTTGCAAAGCTCTAGTTGTGGTTTCGCAGCTATGAACTCCCGTAATCTTGGAGCCTATGCTGGTCCTAAACCTTGCTTACTCACCCAGCTTGCATCTGCTGTCCTTAGAGCGAATTGCTACTACACGCATCCCGAAACTAGGTGTGAGATAACAGCAATCTTCAGTAAATTTTGTTGTGCGACATGCCATAGTATGCTTTGCAGCGAAACAGCTTGCAGGAGGCATATAAACGATGCTCAGCATTGGCCTAGCAGGACCTGCTATAAAAAAGGTTTCAAGATCATACAGACCCTCAAACTATATGTATGCACATAAACGTCAACGTGCGCGTCGATCAGATATTCTCCAGATGAAATTTCCAACCTCTTTCATACCAGTGCCAGGTGCCAAGATCTTGGCAGCTACAGACCAAAATACGCGCATACAGTTGTTTTGTGATGCTTCCCAGAGTAGCGTAAGAAAGTCTGTATGTCGAGTCCCCGCCTGTCTCTGATGCTATGTCTTGATACCAATGTGGTATAGTTAGTAACTTAGTAGGTACTAAAGAAAATGTTTAGAAACAATTCAGAAAGAAGAAGGTAGAAGGAAGATGAAAGTGAGAAATTAGTAACAGGCAGGGTGAAGGCACTGATAAATGTAAGATGTAGATGATAAATAAGACCGCATGTGTCTTGGTATAATTGCTTAGTTACCTGTCTATTCTTAAACCTGCATCGCATATGCTTGCCTATTTCGACTAAGCGATGTATAAAGCGCACGTCGACGGAGATGCTCAACACCAGTAAGGGAACAACGCTATCCAAAGAATCATCATAAACATGAAGTGATGACTGAGTGGCCCAGCCACTGATCTCCCCAAGTCTAGATACCCAAAGACTAGAATCTCCCTTCCTCACACCAGAAAGCCCTCAGATTGCCCACCAACTGCAACGAAACGCTCTTCAGTCTCCTCCTCTGCTCATCATAGAGTCTTTGCAGAATCTCCGCCGAGAAGGGCGATCCTGTTCCGGGTATGTGGTAATATTGATTCCTGACCTCGCTGCCAAACATGTCGCACTGGCTGGCAACCTCACCACCACTACCAGCGCCAAAAACGCCGCAATCGCGCATCGCGGACGGCACAAGCGCGATCTTAGCTCCCAAGAGATCCATAGAATTGCGAACCTGGTAGAGCGAAGACAAGAGCATTTGTACAATTTTCGGATCTCCGTCTTGAGTCGCGAGTGAAGATGCGGTGGGGCGTGGTGAAGAACTCGAAGTTGTGATAGAGGAAAGAGATGAAAGACTTGACGATGATGAAGAGGAAGAAGAGACAGAAAACCCTTGATGCTGATGCTGATGCTGCTGGTCCTCTGCCCGACTACTGAGTGCAAGAGAGGCCGAGACATATGCGTCGAGGACCTTTGACATGACAAGGCAGATAACTACTAGGAAGTAATCGTCTTCTGCGCTATGAACTTGTAACATCTCGCTCACTGCATTCGTCACCTCCCTGCACTTGTCCACTAGTGTTGTGGCCCAGTGTTCACGCTCCAGAGCGGAAAGGGATGTGTGCGAGGAATTGGGTTTGGGAAAGCAGAGGTGGCTCATTAGCTGCAGAGCCGTCTTTATCCCTTCTTGTTGCTGCGAGAGTGTGTGCGAGTGTGGGGTGCCCAGTTTCTGGAACAGTTGCTCGTAGGGGAGGGCGCAGGGACTATTTGTGGTGCAGGCTGGTTGGAATGGGTCTTGAATGCGCGGATCTTGTGTAGGGAGGGGCGGAGGTAGGGCTAGGTCGGGGATGTGGCTTTCGGCTGTAAGGTTGCTGTCGTAGCAGTTGTAGGGCAGATCGTGGGAGATGCCGAGCATGTAGTCTGGTGACACGTCGGATGAATCTAGTGTGTTGTCATAGGGCTGGACTGGCGCAGAAAAGTCCATCCCTGTTGGGAGCATGGAGAAGCAGTCATCAGTGCTCGCAGGCAGCATTGCAGCTTCAAGTGCGTCAAGCCGAGAATTCAGCATCGATAATTCCGGCCTTGGCTCCCTCTCGATTGACGACATTATTACTGGAGACCTGGATATCGTAGGGCTTAACGTCTGTCGTATTGTCCTATCATCTTTCGAGTTCCTCCGAGAGCACGCCTTCCTGCCCGTTCGTTGTGTGACGAGGTATTGACACGACGTGCCCCGTTTCACACATCTTGTGCATTGGGGCTTATCTTTGGAACATTTGGTCTTGGAGACTGCACAAGCCTGACAGCTGTCACGAAGCCGAATTCCAGAAGGGGCGGGCATGATGATAGATGGACCAACAACTAGCGAACCAGGTGTATGGGCCTTGGAAATGTTGGTGCTGGTGGGGTGCAGACTACTTTCTACCCGAGTGTGGAATACCAATGAGATTTTCGCGGAGGATGCGAGCAGAGAGAGTGTGTGGAACCAAGACAGAGGAATGTGTAACACGGGAACCAGAACCAAGCGCAAGATATCTCATCTATATACCATCTCCTCATCTCGCGCAATCATCGCCAAGAACCATGGTACTCTGGAGGCGCAAGATAGTACCTTTTCTCTTCATCTTCAAACTTCCATAACCATCGCGAACACCTGCAAGGCCAGAAAGCCAGGCTTGGCTACGAAGTAACAAGCGAGATTTCTGCACGTTACCGCCCGAGATGAACGAGAAGGTGGAGGGCCTTACTCGCAACCGTGGGTATTGTGGTAGGGCTGTAAGCAAGGCCCCCTATGTGGCTTGCTCTCCCTCGCGTGGTAGGTTACAGTGGCGTTTTAGGTATTGGTGACTGAGGGCTGGTGATTGACGTTAAACGGGCCTTTCTAAAATAAGTACGGTGCGGTTTCCACCAATGTAGGTGTTCCGTTGATCCACTCGTGGCGATCGCTGCTTGATCAGGTAGGCCGGCGTGTAGCAAAGACGGAGCGAATCTGACTGTATCTACCTACGAGCCAAGCATAGAGTGCCAAGGGTGGCTGGATATCTGTATGCAATTGAGGGACTTGCAGCAGGACAGAGGTGTTTTGAATGATGATGATGTGCTCCGAGATGTTTTGAAGCTGATGTGTATGTAGTGCTTGCGCGTCAAGTACCAAGTTCCCTTTCTCTGCTAGTCTGCTCGGGCTACAGTATGGGTCCGGTTGATGTCCGACTCACGGAGTGGGTAGCTGACCAGTCGCACACGAATGTGCTGACTTGGCGCGTGTAGGTAATGTTAGTATCGTACATTTCCTTGTGTGGTAGAAACCACCTCAATTTGGAGACTCGACTTAGCAACTAAAGCCAATCTCTAACCAAGACGCAGTCAGAACACGATCCACCACAAGCTTCAAAGTCTACGCCTCCTCCACCTGCCGTCCGTTCGCATTGCGTACACCTGCGTGAAACGGTAATCCGTAGCAGGAACGGCCCGCTCGCGCCACACGGGGCGGGCCATCTCAACACGATGAACGATGCACGTACATCTACTTTGAGCACCTAGTGGCCACCTACGTAGGTGTACGAAAGCGGGCTTTGTACAGCTTGGCCAAATAACCCCTGTCACGCATCGCAATATCACCTGTTTGCATGGCATTGTTTCTGTCCTCCACCTGCATTTGGTTTCGTCCCCTGGGTGCATAACCGAGTCCTCCACTTGCATGGCCTTGTCCCCCACCTGCATACCCAATTCACGGTGGAGAAGAGTGGAGACAAGGTCTTGGAAATGTCCTCCCGTTGCATGAAGCAAGCTGGACGATGTGTCATTCACGTGCATGGTTGCGCTTTGTTCAAGTGGATGTCACGTTGCTAGATATTGGATGGGATTGGCTGCTGTGTCAGAGGACCAAGCCTGATTGGTAAACGAAGGGGGCTTGTCTCACGTGACTGTTGTTGAGGTTAGATCAGTCGAGTATGACGAGCCAGGTCAGCTACTTGCATATTCGCATCTCGCTTATCCAGCCAATGAAGAACAACTTTGTCCATCACCCAAGGGTCTTCTGATACAATGCCGAGTAGATACGAGTGAATCCTCAATGAAGGGGTGTCTTTGAAGAGGGGAAGATAAATAACACTGTGTTTCGGCCCTGTCCTGCATATTGTTCGGGCAAATATCTCTCACCATCGATTCGAACTATGGCGAAGAAACTTATTACTGTGCTTGGGATCACGGGGACGCAGGTAGGTTCTGGAAGCAATCGTTGGCCACGCATACACACCCCTCTTCTCGGCCACATCGAACCACACCTCAGGATAATGAGTAGCGAACTGACATATTCAATCTCCAGGGCGGATCGGTTGCGCGCCGCTTCCTCACCAACCACCCCGACTGGCGTGTCCGTGGCCTCACGCGCAACCCTAGTTCCGCCAAGGCCAAGGAATGGGCACGCAGCGGAGTGGAAATCGTGAAAGGCGACCACGACGATATTGAGTCGCTAAAGGCTGCTTTCCAGGGTACTCAGGCCATTTTCGCTGTGACAGATTGGGCGGGTTGCTATTTCCGCGTTAGCGAGGACAAGGCGTTGCAAGAGAAGGCGAAAAGCGCTGGATTATCGGTAGAAGAGTATGCAGGGGAACTGGAGAGACGTCAGGGGATCAATGTGGCAACCGCAGCTACCGACCCCAAAGTGCTGGCTACGCTGGAGAAATTCGTATTCTCAACACTGGCGGCGGTGAAAGAAATCAGTGGTGGCAAGTACAAACACGCATACGAATTCGACTCCAAAGCCGCTGCAGAGCGCTATATTCGGGAGGAGCTTCCGGCGCTACAAGATCGGTTTACCACGCTCACCATGGGCATTTTCCAGGAAACGTGGCGCGATATTCCCGCATTTAGGCCGCGTAGGCTACCCGATGGTTCATTCGAGTATGTGCGGCTTAAGACGGACGGGCCGCACTATGCGAACCCGGAAGTGGTGGCGACGCGCGACACGGGTGCGTTTGTCGAGGCGCTGGTGCTGCATCACCCGGCTGGCACTGATGTGCTGGGCGCCAGTGAGGTCATTACCAAGACAGATTATGCGACGTTGTGGGGGCAGACGCTGGGCGTGGAGGCCAAGGTGAGAGATGTCGACGAGGAGGAGTATGTCAAGTTTCTGCCTGAGGGATTTGAGGCGACGGTGGTGGATGATGTAAGGTTTTTTTCAGAGTATGGCTATGCAGGTGGCAATGCCAAGGTCAAGACACCGAAGGAGCTAGGAATTGTGACAACGTCTTTGGAAGAGTTTTTCAAAGGTGAGGATTGGAGTGCGGTGTTGAAGGGGGAGATTTGAGTCATTGACCTTGGTTGGTCGCGTATGGTACTATTTACATTAGCAACTGATCTTAGACTTTTCGTCTAGCGTACTGCCACCCGTCTACTAACTGTTACTAACTCCCCTCTAGCGCACCACCAGTCCACTCTAAAGACTAACACTCCCCCAGCACAAATCCTGGCATCGAAATTGGTCTTTCCCCCCTTCGCCGTCGCCATCGATTTGTAGACTCTACCAGTTCAGGGCATCCTCTCATCAACCACGCCCATCGCTGCAGAAAAGGAACGCTGACCTCCCAACTCTGTGGATCCCATGGTTCTCCCCAGACCAGGAGCCCAGCCCACTCGTTCTTTTCCCCACCAGCATCCATGATGTCGTCGAACAGTCTCTGCTCGTCTTCAGGCGAAAGCATGCTAATTGCTGTCAACAGGTTGTCGCGCAGTTGAGGGAGGGGGAAGAGATCAAGCCACGGGTGATGTCGTGTGGTTAACTGCAAAGTCGTAGGCGCCAGACTACTCGGCACATCCACCACCGTCGATCTAGCCACAGCATCCATATGCCCATCGCATCCAAATGGCGAGATGGCGGCACAGATAAGCCAGTCGAATTTATAACCCAGCGCCGCCGCATTTCTCGTGAACCCATTGATGGTGTTGAACTGAATCAGTTGCAGATGATGATCGGCACACAGATCGGCCGTCATATAGCTCGTCAAAGCCCGCTCGGCGAACCGCTCAAGCATGGCGCGCTTCTGCGCCACGTCTTCTTCCGAGCAATGGCTAAAAGTCGACATGATAAACCGGCTGCGCGGCGAGAGCGCAGCATCGGGGGACAAAGCATCAGGGGAAGCGGAGGCGGGAGACACAGCTGCCGTAGACACAGCATCGGAGGAGTTATCGTCGTAGCTTGTTCTTCTTTTCCTCTGTCGTGCTGGTCGTTCCAACTCAAGCATTAGCTTGGAACTTTTTGGTACCCCAATCAAAACGAATACCCACGGCAGATCAACTGCTACATATGTCTGGATCTTTACTTACAAACTCGCTTGTTCAATCTATTCTGCAGTCTCTTCCGCTCCTTCTGGTTCGTGATGCCTGCCCAGTCCTCCCCAGGATGTCTGATATTGGCCTCGTGGGGCATAGGCTGCAACTCCACACGCTCACGCTGCGCGTTGGCGGCGTGGTTACCAACAAACAGCTCCATAGTCTCCGGTTGATGAAATCGTGATGGGCTAGCTATCGTTTTGTCAGGTGAGTTGTGAGAAACAAAGGTAACACAAGGCAACGCACGCACCACCGAACACCGAACCGGCACTTGGTTCTTTGCTGGGTTTAAGGAGCTTCTCTCTACCTGGCTAACTGTTGAGTGTGTGCCGCATATGCTTGGCTTACTCTTGCCTTATTCTTGGCTTCTTCTTGGCTTTTGGCTGCGGCGTAATAAACTGTCGTTTCTCACTTTCCATGGCTGTTTCGCACCATCTACCCTACACCAGAAAAGCCGCTCGCAAACATTATTGCTGATGTGAGAGATCCGTCCGTTGGCTTGTTGTCATTAGTAGGGGGTCATTGGGCTGAAGTGAGTGGGGAATCGGATGATGGTCTGTAGAGGTGGGCCCTCGGCCCCGCGTGGGGGCTGGAAGCTGCAAACGGGAGACAAGTATTTGGAATAATGTCGCGATGGTGGCTTGGTAAAGAGCGGTTTTAGTAAGCACTTCTAATCATGCACCAAGAAAAGAAGAACTGCAGTCAGCGTCATGCTCAATACTAGCATTCAGCCAATCGCATAGACCATCATGGTGCCCCTATCCGACTCCATCGCGAACGTTGTTTTCTGAGAGTGGATCATACTCCAGAATGACAGAGCTATGCACTTGGTTTCGAGAAGTCGCTGGATGCGTCAAAACAAACGAAGAAACCGAATCACTTACATGCATCAACGGGCGCTCCGAATTAAAAGAAAACGATATCAGTTTAATGTTTCTAAATCCAAAACTCCTCTAAACAGACCAGACAAACAAAGAAATCTAGATAGAACCATACAACATCCAACCCCTACCGATCGTCATTTCGTAGCCTTCACCAACCCATTGACAGCCTGTCTGCCTAGCTCCTCCAGCGTTCCGAAACCCAAGAGCTGAAGCACACTGATATCAAACCCAAATGTCTGTCTCCACCAGTTGCGCAATTCGATACCAACCAGCGAGTCGAGACCAAGCTGCTGCACAGGGAGGGTGATGTCGAGATCGTCATCAGGTCGAAGAAGTAGCTTCATCAGCTGCTTGCCAATCTCGAGCGCAATGTAGTTGGATGTCTCGGGCTTGCTGAGGACCTCTGGGTCGCTCTTGGCCGAGGCGAGGAAGGTTTTGAAGCCATCACCGCCTTCGCTAGCGTTGCCTACGTCGCCGTCGCTGATATTGTGCCAGATGGCCATCCGAATGTCCTTCTTCCAGTGGAGACGGCTTTCCGGGTGGCTAAGGGACTTGTCGGAGCCGAAGCCTGTGGCGAAGGTGTTCGTGTGAGTGAATGGGGCGAGCTTGGTGTCTGTGTTCAGCTCAGGCACGGGGTATGAGGCTGCGGCGCGGAAGGCTTCGATCATCTCTGACTCGGTGACACCGGAATAGCCGTTCTTCATGAGTCGCTGCAGCAGTTGCTGGTCACGAGCTGCGTAGCCCATGTCGGCGACGGCACCAATATCGATCGAAGAGGCCGGCAGCCCGTTGCTGTTGCGCCACAGGGCGAAGGCGTCCAGGAAGGTGTTGGCACCGGCGTAGTTGGCCTGACCAGGCTGACCGGTGATACCCGACATGGAGGAGAGGAACACGAAGAAGTCGAGGTTGATACCAGCTTCTACTGTAGCCTCGTGCAGATACCATGCTCCCTTGACTTTGGGGCCGGTCGCCTTGATCCATTGCTCCAGCTTCATGTTCCTGAATGCCTCGTCTTGGAGAAGCATGGGCGAGTGCAGGATACCCTTCAGGTTAGGTGCCTGTTTGACGGCGCGGAAGATGTCATCCTTGTTCACCATGTCGCCCTTGACAAGCACGACCTCGCAGCCCATACTCTCAAACTCCCTGATGGAGTCGACGTCCTCAGGACGCGATCCAGGGTTTCGCGAGAAGCAGACGATGCGGCGCGCGCCATTTTCGACAAGATGCCTGGCGATGACAGTTCCGATACCACCCAGACCTCCGGCGAGCAGGTAAGATGCTGTCTTGTCGATCGTGAACTTGTCATCAGCAACCTTGACAGTGCTTGTGCCGATAGTGAGCTTGCCGTCGGCGTTTCGAAGCTGAAGGATAGCTTTGCTCGAGTCTTTGCTCTCTTGCACGTGTTTGATGGCATCCTCTACGCCCGACGCCTCATAAACGGCTCGAGGTGCGAGCGGAGCAATGCTGCCTTCGTTCAGCAGCTTAACAGTCGATTGGAGTAGTCTAGAATGATCGTTAGTTGTCAGAACAATAGCATCGTTTTATTCGGCATTTCCACTCACCCCTTAACAACAGACTTCTTCTTGGCTACAAGAGCCTCCAGATTGACACCTGTGTAGCTCCTGCCGCCCAGGAAGGAGTTCAGCTCCAGCTTACCAGCACCAACAAGGTCTGTAGTGCCAATCTCAACCATCTTGCCGAAATCAGCGACAGACCTCCAAGTAGCGTGCAGGAGGTCGCCAGACAGCGAGTTCAGAGCAAGGTCTACTCCCGCGCCACCAGTTGCTTGAAGGATCTTGCTCAAAAAGCTGTCGTCTGTTGACCAGAAGATCTGAGTTCGAGAAAGACCAAAATTCTCGATGAGGTAGGTAGCTTCGTCCTCGGTGCTGACAGTTGCGTAAATATCCGCCTTCGATGCCTTCGCGAGCTGCAGAGCGGCGAGACCGACGTTGCCAGTGGCGTTGTGAATCAGGACAGACTATCAAAGTGTTAGTTGGTCCTCTAGCTATCCCCCATTCAGGCTACCTACCTGTCCATTCTGTAGGTTTCCGGCATTGCGCAAAGCTGCGAGTGCTGTTGCAAATGCAGCAGGCAAAGTGGCCGCTTCCTCGAAAGAGATGTTCTCGGAGATCTTCTCTACAAGCGACTCAGATGTGCGCAGGTGCGAAGAGAAGCTGCCAGAGCCAAGGCCAATGACACGGTCACCGACCGCAAAGCTCTTAACATCAGGTCCGACGGCGGAGATTCTGCCACTGGCGCTAAATCCGAGGCCTCCGGCAGGGTAAGGACTGTTGCCCATGACCTCGGCGACATCCTAGTAGAATTAGTACAGTAAATTTTGAAAGTCTTTAAAAGTCAGGGGTAACGTACCTGGGAACTGAATCCAGTGTTGAAGACCTCGACGTCAACCTGGTCTCCAACTAGAGGCTCAGAGCGACGCGACTCCCAGCCCAGCGAGGCCAGACGGCCTGGCTTCTCCACCACAAGAGACACGCGCTCTTCTGCGACGCGGCTCGAGGCGCGCTCGTCGTCAAAGGTGAAAGTGTAGAAGCGAGGCACATTGATCGTGCCGTCGACGATGGCATACTCATAGTTTGGCCTGAAGAAGTCGTCTTCTTGGCCCTTCTGAAAGTGGGCGAAAGCGTCAACGACTTGGTCGAGCGAAGCATTCACGTCGTCGACTTCACAGGTAGCGAAGTCGACAGTGTCCTCGTGACGAATGGAGCGAATGGCACCAACAACTGTCGCGTATCGCGGGTCCGTGGATTGCATCTGAGATGGGCGTGTGAGCCAAAACAGGCCTCTCTCGCCAATGTTGGCGATGAGCTTTTGCAGAGTCTGGAAACGGTGCTCATCAATATCCTCGAAGAAAGGATTTTCTTCATCGAGCAGACTGATGACATGCTGAGACTCCTGTGGCAGCTCATCACCGAAACGACACTTGACAACAGTGTAGCCACGGCTCTCAAGCTTCTGGCTGACTACGTCGACGTTCTTACCATCATGCTCGTAGGCCAGCACAGTCACATTTTTGTTGACGCTTGGCTTGACGTCTTCTTCAGGTCTTGCGATTATGACAACACTTGACTGGTGCGGTGCTGCGGAGTCGAGCACCATGTCTGGTGTAGCGAAGCCAGCACGCTTGAGTTCGACTTCCCAGCGCTCTGGAGAAACGTAGGGCTCGTCGGAACGGCCGTCGTTCTCGCCAATCCACCAATCGTCGAGGAAACCCAGGATGCAGTTGATCCACTTAGTCTCGGTGCTGAGCTCCTGTAGGAGAAGTCGACCACCGGGCGCCAAGAGCTTACGGGCGTTGGTAAGGGAACCGGACAGACTGGGAGTCGCGTGAACATGATTCGTCGCAACGATCAAATCATACTTGTCATCGTCTTTGAAACCCTGCTCTGACGGGTCCGTGGCAATATCTAGCACGCGGAACTCGATATTGTCTACGTCCTGGAACTGCTTCTTTGCTTCGGCGAGGGAGGTCGACGAGGGGTCGGTGAAAGTGTGTTTGAAGTAGAGGGAGGCGCCGTTAGGGAGACTCAGGTCCTCTAGCAGAGAGGAAGTCAGTTGTCCTGTGCTGCCACCAAGCTCCAGGATACGGAGGCTAGGCCTTGCGTGCGCCAAGCTCTTGAGGAATGCGGCTTTGTTGGTGGTGTTAGCCGCAGCATAGAGCCTTGTAAGAAGATCATCTGTTGAGAGGACCTCGAGGATGGTCTTGTCGCCGGTGAACAGCTCAACGATGTTGAGGCCAATCTCAAGAATACAGTCAGCGCAAGCAGCAAAGGGCGTGCCAGCCATGAGTTCTCCAATCTCGTGGGCCCTGTCGACAATTTGTGTAGTGTCAAGGGCGTGACCAGGATGGTTCTTGTCAAGAGTCTGGTACTGACGGCCAACCCAGGCTGCGAAGCGCTGGATAGTGGGGTTCTCTGTCAGTTTCACATCCTCGATGCACCTCTGGAAGAAGATGAAGCAGAGCTCACTCAACTCATTGAGTAGAGGCATCCACTTCCCAACATCAAACTCAGGCTTGATGAGAGAAGCCGCATCGACAAAGTCAACATGAGGCTTCCAGTTGATACGCGCAGTGATTGGGAGTTTGTGCACAACGTCTTTGTCGCCTTGTTCGATGGATGTGAAAGCGGCCTTAGGCATGTTCAATATCGCCTTTCCGTTTGCAATGACTTGGAAGCGGCCTCGAATCTCGCCGCTGCCGGGTTGAACAATTGTCGAGGCTGCGACGAACATCTCTGCATCATGAGCGCTGTTGAAGATGGTCACCTCCTCGATCAAGGTAGGCATCGCAGCACAATTGCTTGCATCGAGCTTGCCAGATCTGGCAGCAACAAGACCCATCTGGAGAGCTGCATCAATGATGGTGGGGTGGAGGTGGTAATTATTCTCGTCTCCGTTCAAGTCGCTGGTCAGGCTGCTCACAGCTCGGGTTTCCAGAGCATCGGCACTAATCTGGTCCAGGCGCTGGAAAGCTGGGCCGTACTGCATACCAGCTTTTGCCAGAGTGTTAAAGACCTTGAATGTGTCCAACTTGCGAGGAAGTGACTTGGCATCTTCAGCTTGGGATGGCCCGGCAGATAGCACGGCCGAAACCTGGCCGACACAGTGCTTGACCCAGGAACTACCGCTGTAAGAAGCGATGGAGAACTCCCACCATTGACTATCTTCAGAATCGGTCAGGCGAAGAGGGCGCAAGTTTGTGACGACTTCGGTATCGTCACCCTCCTGCAGAATCATCGCTTGGCTGAGCACCAGGTGGCGGAGGCTGTACGACTCCTCAACGCCGCTCAGCTGTCGGATCGCCTCACCTGCCATCGCAAAGTAACCTGCGGCAGGGAACACAACTGTGCCCTGAATCTGATGATCGCGAAGCCAAGGAGCGTCCTCAATGTTGATGAGATTCCTCCAGCTGGGCTCGAGACTGGTGCTTTCCAACTGTGGGCGTCCCAGGAGCGGATGCCTGGGGAATTTGGGAGCCCTCCATTCGGCTGACATGCGAGACTCAACCCAGAACTCGCCTTCATAGTGCCATGGGTAGCGTGGAAGGTCTGGAAGCGTCTGTCCAGCGGGGCATACGGCTGCGTGGTCGAACGAGACGTTCAGCTCAAAGAGCTTGCCAACAGCGGCCAGATATGACTGCACACAATCCTCGTTGCGAACCATGACTGACAGGTAGGGTGGCGAGGCAGACTCTTTAGCGAAAATTTGTCGCGCTGGGCCAGCCAAAGCTCCGTGAGGGCCGATCTCAATGAAGGCCGGGTTCTTGAAATGTTTCAGTACACCAGCTACGGCAGGGTTGAAAAGTACAGGCGACTCGAGGTTCCGTTGCCAGTACTTGGCGTCGAGTTTGCGCTGCTCAGGCTCTCCAGTACCCGTCACACTGGAGAAGAAAGGCTTGACTGCCTGTCTGCCCACGAGGTGCGATTCGATCATTGCGTGGTAGTCAGATCCAATCTCCTGCATGTGGTAAGAGTGGTAGGCCTTCTCAACCTTAAGAAGTCGAGCTGTGACATCAGGATGCGCCTCCTTGATGCGCGTAACAACAGCTTGTACCTCTTCAGCATCACCCGAAAGAGTGACGCTCTTGGGAGAGTTCTCGCATGCAATGACAACACGGGGTCGGTTCAAAAAAGGCTCGACCTCATCCCAGCTGAGACCGACAGCGGCCATGGCACCCTTCCTGTTCTGGAGCTTGGCAGCCTGTCCACGCTGATAGGCTCCGATGATGGCCTCCTTCGCGGTCAGAGCACCGGCAGCGTAGGCACCCGCAAGTTCACCACTGCTGTGACCAACAACCGCCGCGGGTTCAACGCCGATACTTGCCAAGAGGTCTACCATGGCGATCTGAACGGCAGTGCACAATGGCTGCGAGAGCTCTGCCAGCTGGACGCGTGACGTCTTGGCCGACTTCAGCAACTCTCCCTCGATCGTCCATTTGGGGGGCTCGGAGATGGCCGCAAGGTACTTGTCCATCGTCTTGATGGTCTTCTGGAACATGAGGTCATCGCGCATGAGTAGCTCGCGACCCATACGGGGCCATTGTGCTCCCTGACCTGTGAACACCATAACTAGGCTGACGGGCTGACCGGGGATTTTCCTTCCGTGGGATGCCGGAGTATCGCTGGCGCCAACGACCTTGAAGGAGCGATGAGGGAGGTGTTCACGCCTGTTCGCAAGGGTATAACTAAGGTCGCCAATCCTGTCGGCCATGTCTGGGTTATTCAAGATCCAGTCCTCGTACCCATTAATCGTGGACTTCAATGAAGGGGCAGAACCAGCTGAGAAGAGCAGCAGCTGGGGGTCTCCCTCTCGCTCGCTATCTCGAATTACTGGCTGAGGGAGGTTGAAACTCTTTGCTGAATCGACAATGACGTGTGCGTTCGAGCCACCAAGTCCGAAACTGTTGACACTCACTCGCTCGCAGCGATCCTCCGAGAAAGGTGTGGGCTCGACGGGGACAACGAGTTTACCCTCCTTGAAAGGAATCTTGGGGTTAGGAGAGTTAAATTTGATGTTTGGAGGAATGGTGCGGTGTTCCAGGGACATAACAGCCTTGATCAGGGATACCAGACCAGAGGCACCCTCCGTATGGCCAACGTTGGGCTTCACAGAGGTGATGTGGATGCCCTTTTCACCAAATACGCTGGCTACCGCGCCGGTCTCGATGGGATCTCCAACTGCGGTGCCAGTACCGTGACACTCGAAGTAAGCTGTCTTGGCGAAGTCCTGAGAAATTGTCAGTTGTTGGCCTTTTTCATCGATTCAATCCTTCATCCAATGGAGTGGGTCGAATCGTCGAGACATGATTTGCACTTACCGAGATACCGGCCTGCTTGTATGCCAGTCGGATCATGGCCTCGTGTGCGTCTCCATTCGGCTGCGTGATACCTTGTGTCTTGCCATCCGAGTTTGCCACAGCTGCCCTAATGACAGCCCTGATCGGGTTGCCATCGCGAATAGCAGCATCCAGAGGCTTCAAGTACACTGCAGTGAAAGCCTCGCCACGTGCGTAACCGTCTGCATCGGCAGAGAAACTCTTGCAGGAGCCCTCGGGTGACAATATACCCTTCTCTGTCATCTGCTGTGTGGTACCTGGTGCGAGGATGAGGTTGCCGCCGGCTACTATAGCAGACTCGCAGATTCCTCGCTGGATGGCAGAGCAGGCCTCGTTGACACCCATCAGAGCCGATGAGCAGGCTGTGCGGATTGTCATGCTACATAGTGTTAGCCACTGAATGCTCACCAGATGGGAAAGTGGAAGTATACCTTGGTCCAGTCAATCCAAACTCGTAAGAGATACGGTTGGCGAGCATCCAGTCTTGGTAGCCATCGATCTTGTTGGGACCGTGCCACAGAGGGTCGCGGTTCATCATCTCACCCCAGTCCTCGTTCATGTTTCCGAAGTAGCAACCAATCTTCTTGCCCTAGAGGTCTCTGTTAGTCATCTCAGACCAATGCTAGGATGCAAAACACTTACTCTGAACTTGGCCTCTCCAGCATCTTCAAACGCCTCGGTGACGACTTCCAGCAAACGTCGTTGCTGCGGGTCCGCGTACTCAACATCGGCACGGCTCATGGAGAATCGAGTTGTGTCCATAGCGCCGAGCTTGACTTTTTCGTCGAGGAAGTAGCCATACTCAGTGGCAACGGTAGTTGGTCGTTTGGTAGTCTCGTGGTAGGCCGACACGTTGTAACGTGACGTTGGGACTCGACCTCTCGCGTCACCCTTGTTCACAAGGAATTCCCAGAATTCCTGGGGTGTCGAGGATCCTCCGGGAAGTCGGAGGCCCATGCCACAGATGGCAACGGGAACAGCCTTCTTGTTGGTGTCCTCCTCGTGCAAGCCGTTGGTACCGTTTGTACCATTCGCCTGCGATGCACCATTAATACCGTTGTGGTGCGAATGACCATTGGCATAGCCATTAGTTCCATTCTTGTGCGAGTCACCATTGGTATAACCGTTGGTGCTGTTTACTCCGTTGGTGTGCGAAACACCGTTGCCATTGGTACTGTTGATGCTGGTCGTGACTGTCATCTTGACGGCTGGACAAGATTCTTCTTGGAGAATTGTTGGAGAACCGTGGAGAGATAGCTGTTGAATGACGTTTGTGAGAGAACGTTGTAGTTGGCTGTTTGCAGGATATGGTAGTCGATGAGTGCGTGGTGTTATAATCTCACCCAGGAGGGTCTCCTGTTATAGTTGCTGTGGTTGAACTCATCGAGTTCTTCGGGTCATTCATTCTGAATACCGATTCCCGAACTGAGAGCAAGCAGACCATAGCAGGCAGCATCGTTCTCACTGGGTTACTGAGAGTCGGAAGTCAGCTCCATGCGAGATGCTGCAGGTACCGCAAGACAGCCTGCACTCGGCTAACGCACCGCCCGTCCCGGTCAGGACGGGTACCCCGAATGGCGGCTCGGCCACATCCTTGTGCAGCGAGGGACACTCGATCGTTACGTGTTAGCCTTGATTAGAAGAAATGTCCAATGATGGACCTGGAGGATGATGCCATTCTCATGATGATACAATGGAATGGAGTGCGAGATGTGAATGGCTGACTTTGCAGATGCAATTGCCACTACCTGAGCGAGATGCTAATGGCTGACCCTGCAGCTGAGTCGATGACTAAGCCAACTCCCCCACTCCGACGCATGATGCCAAGGTACCGAAGGACCTAATTTCATCAATGTCGGCATCAATTCCATCTAACGTTTGGTTGGCGTCGGAGTGGGAATTTGCCGACACTATTTGCATGCAACATCGGCGTCGAGATGCGACTGAAACACTCCGTCCACATAGCCTACCGAGCTCATTGGTGAGGTATTGATGATACCTGTCGGAGGGAGCGAATGCGATTTACACCTTCACCAGGATACAGGTATATAAAGACTGTTGTTGTTCGACGATTTAGACGTCACAACAGTCAAACTCAGCAGCTTTTGCAACTACCCGGACAGCTTGAATTCCATCAAATTAAGCACATCTCAGACCAGGATCTACCTCGAATCCTACAGTGTCTCCTTCTATCTTCTCAACTCACGACAGTCAAGATGTCTAAGACCGCGCAAGACCTGGGATCTCAATGGAGAGAAGAATGGGCCGTCGCTCAGAAGGTCAAGGGGCCCAGTATGAAGGACAGCTCCGTCTTCTACCGAAACATTGAAGAGGAGCTGGACATTTCTCGCAAATCTGGCCTTTGCTTCCCCATTCACTTGCCTAGTCACGTCACAGACTTCTCCACTTGCGATGTTCTCGGCATGGGCCACACTGGCGCACTCAGGGAGGAGTTCCTGAAGGAGCTTGACGCCAACCCCGGGTTCTACATGGGTGCAGGTGGATCGCGTCTTTTGGACGGAACCACAAGGTACCAGGACTCGTTCGAAACGGAGCTAGCAGAGCTTATGGGTGTCGAGTCGGCGCTTGTGGTCCACTCTGGATGGACCGCTAACCAGGCCATCTTCTCGACTGTCCCACGATCTGGCGACGTGATTGTGTACGATGAGCTGATGCACGCCACGGCCCTTTCGGGCATGAAGATTAGCTTGGCGCTGGACCAGAGACCTTTCCGTCACAACGATGTGGACCACTTCATTGAAATCATGGAGGCTGTCAAAGAGTCGACCCCTCTGGTCAAAGCTGGTAAGCGATGTGTCATTGTCGCAGTTGAGAGCTACTACAGTATGGATGGCGATATTTGTCCTCTAAGGGAGCTCATCGATGCCGCCAAAGAAATCTTCCCTCACGGCAACGCTCAATTTGTCGTCGATGAGGCCCATAGCTTTGGCGTCTGCGGTCCCGAGGGCACCGGTTTCGTCAGGGAACAAGGTCTCAACGATGAGGTCGCCATCACTATGGTCACTTTTACCAAGGCTCTTTCCGGAGCCGGTGGTAAGTTTATTGTTTTGTCCTTTGTCGATGATTCGCACTGACATTGTGAAGCATGCATCCTGTCCAAGAACACCATCCGTTCGCTCCTCGTCAACCAAGCCAAAGTCTTCATCTGCTCCGTTGCGCCTCCATTCACGCTACTAGCATCAAGCCGTGCCGGAGTTCGACTCATGCGATCCCAGAAGATGCAACAGGTGAAGCCTCGAATTACATCACCTTGGGAGCTACTCCGGCTAATACACCGCAGGCTCGCGATTATCTTCACGAGCTCACCTTGTTCTACCTGGATACGCTTACCTCCCATCCCGTGTACAAGAAAGCCTACAAGAAAGGCATGCTCGATATGCCTGTCCATGAGGATGGCGCGTGGCACGAAACACCAGTCACCCACATCGTGCCTCTCTGGACGCGCCGCCCGAAACACGCGCTCTACCTTGCCTTCCATCTCACAAAAGATGGCTTCAATGGTTGCTACATCGTCTTCCCCATCGTCGGCAAGGGAGAAGATCGAGTGCGGTTATTCCTGCACGCCCATAACACCAAGGAAGATGTTCAGAATCTGATCGAGTCTATGGTCACCTGGATTCAAGAGATGTTGGACATTGAGGCAAGTGGTGATAAGACCAGACTTCCGACCGCTGCCCGTCTCGCATTCGATATCGTGGAGAGGGATAGGCAGATTGCCAATGGCACCAGCAGCGTTGCCGTTGAGAAAACCAATGGTGTTAGCAATGATGTCGTTAGCAAAGACAGTGGCAGCCTCAACCTCATGAACGGCATCGGCGCCAAAACGATGGGGCCGTTGGTCCATGGCATTAGCCATATGAAGCTTCCTTCTCGCATGATGTAGAGCATGAACCTCTATTAGATGTATCTAGATTATTTCGTATTAGACTGGCAGTATCAGGAGTTTTTTATCTCAATATTTCGCGCGTTGGTGTGTCAATGAACAAAATCGTGGCCTTGGCAATTATAGGATGCGGTGCTTTGAGTAATTCATGATAGGGAAACAGAATCTAGGGCACATCATCTCGCTCTGTCAATCGTTTGAATCTGCATAGGAATGTACTGGAAAGCTTTCAATGAGACCACGAGGATGTCATATGATGCCCGACCATTAGCGTGCTCGGGTTGGCAAGAAAGAATTTCATTGGCTGGAAGAGTTGGAGATCTGGAGTTGAGTGTTTGAAGCGCAAAGATGTTACCTGCGTAACGGAGATGGACAGCTTGCATAATGAAACTCTCGACAATAGTACGCTTCACATCTCCACAAACAAAAGGTGGGTATGCCTCTCTAGACATCAAAACCACCAAGGAAATTGTGCGCGCTTCTGCAGATCTACTGTTGGAATTTTTACCCAACGAGACAATCTGCGGGATCTACCATTCTTTCACTGAGTACTTGAGGTGCATGACTATACCCAAGTCGGATGGTGATTATCCTGTTCTTCGTCACGGCCCAACTCATGGCCACCTCGCTCTCACTTGTCTCGAGTATCTCAAGGCTGGATGTCTTGACACGATAGTTGTTCGCACCTTCAATGAGAATGGCAGTGATGATGTTTCCAAAATTCTTGAGCGTACTCAATATTCTCGTTACCACGGGCGCACTTCTAGAATCACACGAGAAGAGCAGCGGATGAGACTAAAGTATCGGTTTTCCGCATATACTACTGCCTACTGGCATTTGCATGTAACTCGATCATGCGATTCTGGCTTATCCCAAGATCGTATCCATTCCGCTCTTGCAGACTTTTCTTCAAAGATCATCACACCAAAGCCTGGCTGAAGCTTCAATGGGAAGATGCCGAGAAGGACAGCAAGAGAATCACGCCGCTGCACATTGGAGCTCGATTCGGCTTGTCGGATTTCGCGAAATTCCTGGTCGCTGATCAAGCTGATGTTAACGCTGTGGATCAGTCTGGCAAAAGTCCCGTCATGTGGGCAGCTACCAACGGTCGTGCATCAATGATTCGCTTGTTGGTGCAAGCTGGAGCGGACCTAGACGCGAAAAATAAGGTTGGGGGCTTAAAGCCCCTGCTGGAAGCTGCGCGCAGAAACTACGCAGACATGCTGTCCTGCATGGCAATGTCGCGCCGGCAAAAGCTTTACTGGCGGCAGGGGCGGACATTTTTGCGGTAGACTCCCAAGGTAACGGTTATCTTCACATCCTTGCATTCTCGTTGTACCAAAGCGTGGAGATTCGGTCGTTGTTCGCAGACTTGTTGCAGCATGGGATGAATGCCAACGCAACAAACAAAAGAGACGAAATTCCCATCTTTAATCTTAACAAGCATGTTGCATTATTCGCCGGTCTGCGGAGTCAGCTTTTGTCTGCCGCCGAAGCGTTATCCCTGTTTGAGACAGCTGG
Source organism: Neodidymelliopsis sp. IMI 364377 (assembly GCA_027946375.1). Classification (NCBI taxonomy): domain Eukaryota; kingdom Fungi; phylum Ascomycota; class Dothideomycetes; order Pleosporales; family Didymellaceae; genus Neodidymelliopsis; species Neodidymelliopsis sp. IMI 364377. The sequence continues at coordinate 90,154 of JAPEUT010000055.1, read as the reverse complement.
TGCGGATTTGTTTGCTCGAGACAATGATGGCAAAGGACCTTTGCATGTGGCCGCAAAAGAAACAAGAGAGATCCCAAATAATCGTGACTTGTTCCTTAGAGAACAGGTAGAGCCGCCTGTAGCTCGATACGAGGCTCTACTTTCGAAAGGCCTCGATCCCATGATGGAAGATGCACAGAAGCGAACATCGTTAGATATGGCAGCAGCCTGTGGTAAGAAGAGTGTTTTGAAGTTGTTTGAAAAAGACGGATCTGTTGCTTGTTGAGGTGTGAACCTTGCTGACAAGGAGATCGACCTTGGGCCGTACTTCTGTCGAGTTGGCGAGCTATGAGGGGTAGATTGCGGCTCCTGTTTTCTTCGTCCGATGACTGAGTTAGTCTGAGCAGATCGAGAAGCGTAAACCTAATTCTGCTTGGGAGGGCACTTTGTTTTGGTCCACATGATAATGTATAACAGTCTTGCATTCTCAGACAGATCTAATCTTGGATCTACCAACGCCAAAGCTAAGCGCACTAAAGCCAGAGTTCAATGCGATCACAACATATCCATGCTTCCTGAGTATCCCCGCCAATCCAGCGGCACGACAACCTCTTCACCCAGGCACTTGTAGTCTTATACCGGTATTCCCATGGTCTGAAATTTGGCCTACGTCCTGTTCATTAGTGGCGCCCAGCGACTAGTGGCCAACAACGATGTTGGCGCTGCTCTTCACAAGAGCACCAGCATCCTTGCGCTCCTGCCTCCTCTTGCGCGCGAACGATACCATCTTGAACATGGACTGGTCGAAAACCTGCGAGGTCTCGTCGATGGTAAGACCGGAGACCTCGGGGTAGAAGAAGACAATGAGAACCCAGCCGATGAAGCAGATTGCTGCGTAGAAACCGAATGTGCCGGATGGGGTCAGAGAGTGCATCTGTGTGAGGAAGGTGGAGGAAACGATGACTAAAAATTGCGTTAGCAGTTGTCTCAATGAGGTGCAAAGACAGAAGCATACCATTGGAGCCCCAGCAAGAGCAGGTCAGGAACATAGTGCCCATTGCGCGCATTTCCTGGCTGAAAAAGTCGGTACTCATCCAGGCGGTGTTACCCACAGACACGCCGTACATGATGACGAAGAAGATAATGAACACAAGGACCACAATTGCGGCAGTCGAGATGTCCTGTTGCTCCAGCTCCAGGGTCGAAGTATTGACAGGAATCCAGTGGAAGGCTACAGCGACAGCCAGAAGTCCAGCAGACATACCCCAAGCGGTAGAGACGAGGATCTTGCGACGGCCCCAGGGATCGGCGAACATGGCGTTGATGAAGGTCATGACGAAATTTGTTCCAGCGACGACGAGACCGACAGCTGTGGGGTTGGAGAATCCGACGAGGGCGAAGAGAGTCGACGAGTAGTACATCAGAGTGTTGAAGCCAGACATCTGCGAGATAACCATAAGACCGCAAGCAACGACAAGAGCACGGAAGTTCCTGGGGTTGGTGTGGAGCTCCTTGATGATTTGCCAGCGTGACTTGCCCTCGGTAGCGTGTTCAGCCTCAGCCATGGACATCTTGATGAGCTTGATCTTGTTCTGGACCTGCTCGGGAGTGGCCTTGTGGAAAACGCGGTGGAACACGGCGGCAGCCTCCTCTTCGCGGCCCTTGACAATGAGCTGACGAGGCGACTCGGGACAGAAGGGAAGCAGGCAAGCGAGGATGATCGATGGCACTCCACCAAGACCGACCATGTACCTCCAGCCGTGGGGCACGTAAGCGAATCCGGCACCAATACCGTAGGACAGCACCTGTCCACCAGTGATGCTCATATTGTTCAATCCAATCATTCGGCCGCGATATTTGGTCGGTGCAATTTCTGCAATGTAGAGTGGTGCAATCATGGCAGCACTGCCCACGCCGAAGCCGACAATGAGGCGGCCGACGCACATCTGCGCAAAAGTGTAGGCGGCAGCCTGGACCAAGGCACCAACAGTGAAGAGGACGCAGCCGATGTAGATGCCAGTCTTGCGACCAAACCTGTCGGCGTACACACCGGCAAGAATGGCACCAAAGAAAGCGCCACCAGAGCAGAGCGACGTAATGGCTTCTTTCTCCTGGTTGTCCATCAAGCGGTTGTTGAGATCCTTGCCCAAGTATACCAGGACGGCGGAAACTGGACCTGTTAGCTCAAGGCTATGATTGAGAAGTTGAGATAAAACTCACTGATACCGGTGTCATAACCGAATAGAGCACCAGCGACTGAGCAAGTGATGGTGACTAGCCAGACGAAGCGCGAAACCGGCGTCTGCTCAATGGCATCGAGCTCGGCAATCGCAAGTGCTGCATCGTCACCACCGTTCTCAAGGATGTTTTCTTTGAAGTCGACCTCTGCGGTCTCCTTCTCAAAGAGTGTGTGCGACATGGTAGTGGTTGTAGTATTGGCGATGAAAGTGGGGAACGTGGGTCTTGAAAGTGTGGCGATGGGGAGTGGGATCCGATGATCTGGGGAAATAAAATCTGGGGTAGCGGATGATCTTTATGTAGTTCGCTGTTTCTTTGATGTGTTCCAAACACTCGCAAGTAGTGGTTGGCTAGAGCGGAGTTGCTTACCACGTCGTCGTGTCGCGCAGTCCGAGCTCACCCTACTCGAAAAGATCACGACAGTGGCTGAAATCTAGGCCACGCTGTTCGTTGGGTGCACCTCTGCCCGACGCACCGGACTCTAGGTCCCCAACTCGAGGCACGTGGGGTGATTTGCCATGGAGTACGTGGATCCCGGAGGTTTGGCGAGGTTCCCACGCGTGCGGGGATGGCCTTTGCGGAAACGCGGGGAATAGTTCTCTGGGGTACGGTGGCGGTGTAACCACACTTGACATAGCTTGTCCCAACTTCATGAGATGAGGGGATAGATTTCCTTTCTTGACGTGGGTTAGCTCGAGTAGCTTGCTAGATAGCGGGGAAATTAATCCCGTCGTTGGATCACGGGTCACGCCCCACGGGGAACCGCACCGCATTCTGACCTACCAGAAGGCCGTCAATAATCATCTACACTTACCAACTACACTCAATGAGAGGTGTATTACTCTTTGCTTTTTGCGCGATATATGAGCTGTCTTCAAAGTGTGTATTCCCGATATACACAGCTACTCCGCAGCTGTTCGCTTGTAGGTTCATTTTTGCACACGGCTAGACCCTTAAGACCAATCACTTGTGAAAGATCTCTGATAGATCGAACGTTAGGCGCAAAGCATCGTCAGATCTGCCTCTGACTGATGTGACAAATGTCGGGCGATCTGCACTCATCGAGTCTGCGAACACGGTGTACGTACTATCTACACAGTTCCGGAGCGCGCACTGTTGTGGAGGTCACTCTGGCCAGTGCGACTGCCTCAAAGCCTGGATCGTACAATGCATGCCGAAAAGAACAGTGTCTTCTGTGATTAAGACCAGAACGTCGAGGCTGTTGGTTGTCAAGAGCCACCTCTCGGTCCTAAGTCGTTGATCATGAGGAACTGTAGTGGTGTCACTACGCCAGTGACGTCGGTCTCCTTGCTACTGCACTCTCTCATACCGGGCCCACCTCTGTTGATAATTTTGTTCCCCAAATCTGCTACCTGTAATGCTTCATCTGTTGTATGCATATGTACAGTATGCATTGCTCGGTATTTAGATACGACCCGAATCCAGATTGCAGGGATCTAGTGTGCGTGTCTGGCCGAGCAACGCGATCATCGGCAGTTCCAAGAGATCGAAGAGCAACCATGATCAATCCAGCTTTGATCTGCAATCTGGCCACGCCAATGAGATGTGTGATAAAGCATTGGATGGCACTGTGGTCCCTGGTGGCCGCTCCCGCGGAGATCGACCGACCGAGACAGGTCATTACGAGCACGAAGTGGGTTCTGCGTGTCAGTTTGAGCTATAGTTCGCTCTCATAAGGCGATCTAGAGCTGTGCACATCGTTGCAAAGACAAGCACGCTATAACCACAACTGTACCAATGATTGGGATCGGATCGTATGTTGCCGTGGAGTATCAACCCACCTTATTTCCTACATGTGACGTGGTTTGAGGCCGATCTGTGTGGATCTTCTTTTCCTGTCCACGGGACTTCGTGATGGATGGCTGGACACAGTTCTGGCCCATAACACATATGTAACCAGAAATCGCAAGAGAGTGGCAACAATTGTCCAGACGTCTCTATCAATTGTTTCGGCTCGAACGAGTAGCTGTGAGTCTTTGCTTGCTTGTGTCAAAGTACCTTCCGCCTCTACAGCTACAAACCGTGATGTGAAATCTCTTAGACGTGAGAGAAGTGCTCGATTCACTGTGGGTTCTCAGTGCACTCGTGAGAATAAACCCTGGGCAACACACTATGGAGCCGCAAGACATCCAGTGGGCTCGATTCGAAAACGTAGATGCCTGTAAGGGGTGGCAAAGAATAAAGCTGACCTAGTGCTGGTCACATGGTGCGAGACGTGGATCCCCATAAATCACAGTCATTGATATCGCTTGTATACTATTGGTCTGCTTGACAACTTCGGTATAGAACTAGCGTTGCTCGAAAGCACAACCGAAACTTCATCTATTCTAAATTATTCAGATCATCATCTCTCTAGATAACAGAAAACCAAAGATTTTAACTCCATTCAGCAATCCCATTGCAACGTTTTCGATCGAGGATATCATACGTGATGCGACTTTGGGTGCTCGTTGTAGTGATCCTCTTCGACCGTGGAGGTACTCGCGGCTCGGGAGCCTCCAAGAAGGGGTTTAAGACCTGGCACCGAGACAACGATGATAGAGAGAGCCATCTCGACCATACTAAGAATATCTGCAGACAGTCGTTAGCCGAGCTCATAAATGATCTCTGCATAAGCTCTACAGAGGTAGAAGACTTACAAACAAGGTTCTCTTGGCCAGTTCCGATCTTCAAGCTAGCAAATCGCACAATGCCTGAGATGATGGTAAGCGCTCCCAGAGCGAACGTGAGTGTGACACCGCCCGAGGGCTTGAGAATACCCTTGACCAGCAAGATGACCGGAATCGCATATGCGACGAGGTAACAAGCCAAGTTGAGAGTGAAGTTCAGGATGAAAGGCTCTGGGGCATAGAATACGGAGCACGCGCCTTCCTCCTGCGACCATTGGACGGAGACGTTTCCGCCACAGAAGAAGGTGTCGTCGAACAGGATGGTAAGGTAACATGCCATAACGAAAGCTGTCATGGCCCATAGCATCTTGCGCATCGCTGGTTGTGCATCCAGGTTGAAGAACGCCCAGTAGAAAGCCAGCATACTGAGTTTCGGGAAACCCATTCCGAAATCATAGAAGTAGTTGGAGGCGAAAGAGATCTGCGATAAGAGTGAGCAAACGCGCATTAAAGAGACACGGGGCTGGTTCAGGGGAAGAAGGTTCTACCTTTGACAACTTCTCACTGGTCTCATAATCGTCCAACACCCCCATCTGGTATGTGAGCGTGTCGCATATGATGAGTGCCAGAGCATCTAATGCAGAGGCGATGAGCAGATAGTCAGACCAGTCCAACTTCTGGCGGAGACGAAATAGGCGCGTGTAGACACGCGCTGCGACGAACAGGTACGCGAAGATCAATAGAATCCATTCTGTGATCTGTAACAATCGAAGTCGTCAGCGACACAGCTTCGAAAGAGACCGGAGGGAACGAAGGATTGGCTTACCATGCAGTCTTTGCCGTCAACGAAGTACGCCATCTTGTAAAGTTGAAACTGTGAGTTGAACTCAGACGGGCGAGGATAGAAAACAGACGGTTAAATGCAGACGGTGGCTCTGCCCAGCAGTAAGGAAGGAGCATGTCTTGGTAGTCAGAAATTGCTGCTTATTGGACGCGGTTAGTCGGCCGGGCAAAGACTACGCATTGAGAAGGCAAACAGCAATGCGAGAATTCAGAATGATGCCAAGGGGTGCAATCCTTCCAGTAGCATGTTCTCATGTGAGGGCGGCGGAAAGGTTTCTCCACTACCATAAGAGCTCTGCGGCGTAGTCGAGGTGGCGTGTCGGAGGAACAGGTAGCGGTCCTATCCCTGTCCTTGATGCATCTGGAACCATATTAGGGATAATACATACCGGATATACGGGGCGGATGTGGTAGAACAAGGCCTCTATGTCCCTCTCAAGCCCTACTCTGGTGCCCTCAATCCAAGTTCGATGGATTGTATCACAACGACCCTGCAAGACATTCTTTGAATGCTATGAGGATATTATCTGCGGGATGAGTGGTAACATATCCTGGTCCGGTTCCCTGTAGACTTAGCCATCATGGACAAATCGGCTGCACGGTACGTGTTACGCGACAAGCGAAGGAATACAAAATGTGGGTCTTCATATCCCAATTCTGCGGATCGGCTCGCTGCAAGCCTCTGAGACGTCCGAAATTTCGTAGGATTTTGCCACACTGCAGTAGTGCAAGCAATGAGAACACACGAGCCGACACTCGTACCCGTCGAAATCGGTTGGCGTTCAAGCGTGATTCATCTGGACCCTGGCGCTTCCCAGAGTGTTGGGCCGGTAGCTTTCCCGAACAGGCTGACAGGCTGACCATGGTGAGAAAACGTTGCAGTGGGTTTCGGAACACCTTTAATGGTTTGCACAGCATCACACGGCTGCAGAATTCGTGTAGCAAGTCATGAAAAAGACATGTAGCGACTACGTTTTTGTCTAATTGTCTGTTAGAAACTCATCATGAGAGATGGTCAAGCTTCACAGCTTTGTCGTCTGCAAGCGCGTTCGAGAAATGTACACTAATCCTCCGTGTCTCGTAAACCACATCGTTCCTCTTCACAATGTTTAGTTCCACCTCGCTTCCGGATTCGTCTTCGGTGTGCGCCCGAGCGCTGTATTGGCTTTTGTTTGAGTATCCGTGTCGACCAGACCTTGATGCCGCTGCTCGATGGCTGTGTTCTGTACGTGAGGATGAAGAATTGTACGACTTCTTAGATGCGAAGAATCCGCCTCGACGTAATGAAGCTCTCATGGACGGAAGTGATACGACCATGATAGCAGCGGCCATCTCAGCCATGGAAAGTACAACTATTATCGTCAGCATCTCGCATAGAGAATCCAGTGAACTAGGCTGTGCTAGTCGTTGAGACAACGACTTACAAACATTGGTCCAGGCTTGTATAACTTCGATGGTCGTAAAACGAACGACGCTCACTGATATAGTGACTGCGGCAAGAGAGAATGTCGCAGTTAGACCCCAGATCTGGCGACGATTCAACTGAAGCTGATGCAGAAGCGGAAAGGGAAGCATGCTGACTATTTCCACTTATTAGTATTGTGCTCCAGTTCTTGCTACATCACATTCTACTCACTGATCACATCTGTCAGAATATTCATGCCCCAGTCAATTCTGAACGCAACTTTTGAGTTAAAAGTGCTGCATGCACCTTCCTCTGGTGACCAATTGACTGATACTTGCCGTCCGCACCAGAAGGTATCGAGAAAGATAGTCGTTAACATGGCAGAAGCGGTGAAGATAGATGCCGCATAGAGTGCTTTTCGTAGCCATGGCATGGTTGGAGGAAACAATCTGAAGTAGAGGGCCAGGATAGCAAGTTTTGGTATATAGATCCCGCTGTCATAGAAATAGTTCCCTATAAATTGCATCTGATTACAAACGAATCAGCTTCTTCTCACTTGTAGGCGTTTGTGGTAATCATGTCTCACCTTCTTCAAAGCGATGACGCGGGATACAGGAGGTTCTGGCGCGCTTGCATCATATTCGTCCATGCCACCCAATTGATATGTCATGACATCGGTAGCGAACAAGGCAATGGCATTGCAAATCGATGCAATCAGGAGACTGTCGCTCAGAGTTGGGTACTGTCGTTGTAGGAACCGTGGGACAAGACGACCAGATGCTATGAATATTGCGAGCACCAGTAATATCGCTTCAATAGGCTACAAACAGACTGGTAAGCGAAAAGGCACCACCAAGAGGGATCAATGGTTTGAACGTGGGATACATACGATCACAGCTTTCGCAGATACGCCGTTCGCCATCTCTGCTGGCTCTCAAATTCTTCTTAGCGAGTGGTGAACAACGACAGTGAGACTAAATGGTGGAAGAGCAACGATAAAAAAAGGAGTTCAAATCATCTTGTCAGATGTTCCTGCATGTACATTTGTTGCATGAGCAATAGGAAGCGAGACATGAGCGAGACATTGCAGCCTGTCTTCAGCCGTGTCAGTTTTACCAAATCCTATTCCAAGTACGTGGGTTACATATGAAAATAGCAGAAGGTCGTAAAAGTATGTAAGCATCCATCGTTGTTTGTGCAAGCCAGTGAGATGAAGCCCTCAGAGCCACCGGCCGAAGCGAACGCGACCGGAAAGCGTATACAGAACGGCTGCTTAGGCCGGTCGTTCAATCACCTTCTTTCTTCGCGAGGATCGGTCCGAAAGACGCCAGGATTCGTAACAGCCGCATATAGCTGATACTCAGGCTGATCCTGTTCGGTGATGGATTTAGCCTGTTCTATGGACCTGAAGGATTTCATCCATGCTGTCGCGCAACTTCTGTCATTTCGGACGCAGGACTGAGGCGTAGCATGATCCACTTTTCCAGGCCCCACACTCTCACTTGACAAAGTCTCGTCCCGCATTTCCAAGACGTTGGGGATCCTGGGACCACCGCACGTGGATCCTATCGCAAGAAGGTTCCTGTTGCTGAACCTAGTCCGCACCTATTCCTCAATCACATGTAGTTTACGTAAACATGAATGCCGATTCGAGCTAGACGGTCCACCGTAAGGCGTGTTCGTGAGACTAGTGATTACGGTCCTGATGAACCCGCCATACCCTCATCTTGATTCTCTGGGCCATCCTTGGGAACTGATTTCAGCGGGACGCACGAGCTTTTCAGCCTGTATATCTAAGCGATGATCTGGACAACAAGAGTAAGTTGAGCACCTAACCACCTTCAGAATTCTAGGTTCCTTCCCATCCTCGACTAAGGTGCTACGAGAAGCGCTGGAATCTGAAAGAGATCAGCTTGTTTGGAATAAACCATCAGTCTAAGCTGCTTATACCCATTCAACCCCGGATCACTCAACATAGTCTGTTCTGACCCGGAGACTCCGAACCCGTCATCGTCTGACGTCCATCAATCGCTCTGCTTCTCTAACAATTGTTTCCATAATCGTGGTAGACTCACGACTCGAACCCCAGGCGGAAGACGACCTGAACTCCGTGACCTGTGAAGGTCTACACAACAACAAGGACTTCAAGGACTCACTAATACCGCAGCGCACAAAGTAAACTTGCTGATACGTCTGATACCCCTGATTACATGTTCACAGAACAAGTCCCGCAGATCTAACAACACCACCATGTACATTCTCTCCCGCCAGGAAACGTGGCTCTTCGAATTTCGGCTTGCATGTTCGAATCCTTTGCCATATCGTTCGTCTGTCGTTCGACGCATCCTCCTACTCTTTCTTCCACCAATAATTACGCCCAGCCACTTTCAGATCTGTCGACCTTCTCACATATGTACCTCCACATCGGTTGCCTTTATTGACGTGATCGCTGCGTACTCAATTCGCGGATTCGGTCTTCTTCTCCTCGGCCTGTGCTGTTGTGAAAATCGAATGAAAATCAGTTTCGCAGAATTTTTGCTAGGAGTTGCTATGCATCCGTTGCGAAGGTCTTGGGTATGATGACTGGAAGTGGGTGTTGGACTCCTATCTACCTCAGCGTAAGGTTCTGTCCATTTCTGCTATGAAGCACGTGGTACCCTCCCTACTATCCATATCGAATGCGCGAAACCAACAAACCCGCGTACCTCATTTCAGCTTGTTGTCCCCCGTTCTACATCTCGAGGCCTAGGTGCTCCATCCTTCCTACTACCTCTCGTCGTGACTCTCGCCATGAGACTCGGCTCGTCTCTCTCTTTTTCCATCTTGGCTTGCCACTCGGCCTCCACCTGCGCCATGTTGCGCTTCACTCTCGCTGTGTTCCAGCGCATGTAGTAGCAACAGACTGGAAAGAGAAGTGTGTCGATGGCTACCCATGCGAAAAGGATTCCAAAGTTGAGGCCCACGCGAGGGTGTAGATCGAAGAGGGTGGAGCGTGTGAGTTCGACAACTGTGATGGATCAGCCGGTATATCGTGGAACGCGAGTTATGAGACGCTTACTGTTGTGCATTGGCCACGCATAGCCCCATCTGTAAAAAGAAGGTGCCAGGTCGAGCGAGTAAAAGCCGGTCGCAACGTTGCTGATCACCCAGAAGATCAACCACAGTGCTGTCCAAGGTGTACCTAGCAACATCGCCATATTCTCACTGGCTAGACCGAATACGATCATGCCTACCCAATTACCCATCCAATACACCACAAATGTTCCTTTGCCGTACGCGTTGGCGTTTTGTGCTGGCCAAACGTGGCTTGCTGGTTGTGAGTTCATAGGCATGAGAAATGCGAGGCTGACAAAGGAGTAAACGAGCGACAGGAAGAAGTACGACGTTACAGTCGCAATGTACCTCCAAGCAACCAAGTGTCGGAAGGTAAGTGGCGGATGACCTTTAGGTGAGAGGTACTTCATGTGGATTGGCAGAAAGAACGTAAAGCTGAAGAACGATATGATGATCAGGTAGATCAAGCCAATGCTGACTGCAGGTGTCGCAATGGGCGGCCCGAATGGGCGCAAGTCGTAGGTGGTGAATTCGATACCGGGCGACAGGGCTTGAGGTGATATGTCGATACGAAGGTTCGAGAAATCGTTTTGAAGATGAGGGATCCAGGTGCGGCCAAACGTGGACACGACTTGTTTTTGGAGCTTGGTCAAACTAGGCACGATGAATGACGATGCCGTAGTCTGGTCCCGCGCAGAATTGTAGACTATCTGGCAAGCGCCGAATGGGTCGTAGCTGGCATTGCCTTGCATGATGGCATTGGTGAGAAGAGCAGTTGCATTAGCGTTGATGATGACTGCACCCCATGCGTGGAAGTCGTAGATGCTCTCTCGAACCTTGAGTGGGTCATCGTCGAAATCATGTGGCGATCGATGTACGTATGAAGGAACAATGCCGCCTGCATCGAGCATGTTGTTGACAGCCTGAGTCACGAAAGGCCCCACTAATGGCGTTGTACCGTCATACGGTGCGACCTGGCCATCGAAATCGACAACTAAGATTCTGAGATGTTGGACGTTGTCGTTTTGTCGGAAAAGAGCACCCCAGAAGAGGCACAAGAAAGCCATGATGGCGACGGCCAGGATAAGATCTGCATCCAGGATGAGTTATAAGTGTCGAGGTAGGAGGTACATACGTACTTGTGCGAAGCCACAGCTTGAGAACATGCAAGCGCACACCAGCCTGGACTGTCAGTCTTGCATCCACCCAGATATGCTGAGAACTTACCATAGACCAGTGCCAAAAGCTAGCCGGTTCTTGCGGAGCATCCTTACGACTGCGTCTTGAACGTTGGGTATTGACCTTGGAGAGAGCAGGAGTAACGCCACGAGAATGTTGTGTCTCAGTTTTCTCGATAGCTAGTCCATCGTCGATAACTTGCTCGCGCGTAGGGCTGTCGGCTTCGCTTTCAGAGTCTGTGGTGTCAGTGCTGTCACTGTTGTACGGCCATTGCTCGTGACTATAGTGGGGTGCGATCTGACAGCCAAGAGTTGGCTCAGACATCTCTGCTGAGAAAACCTCGGGGGGAATGGTTCTTGAAGATCTAGATGAGACCCTGGAGAGGTCTTGAGGGTGAGGATGAACGCGTGGATTCATCTCCTCATGAGAAGCGTGAGCAGCCGCCATCTTGCTGACTGATATCACGAAGCAGCAGCTAGTAGCAGGAAGGAGCAACGATTGGATGCTGACAGAGCGCCACACAATCTGTCATGCATCGAGGTGAATACTAAGCTCTACATATTAGCGGACAGCGGCAGGTCTATAAACAGTAAACGGATAGGGACTTTGTGATCTGCACCCAGGATGTTGTTGAAAAGATTGCACACGAAATTGCTATGACACAGGATTGCGCACAACCACCAGGGTACGGATCACGGCGGGTGTTGAGCGTCTCGGCGAGATGCTTGGAGAGCAGTAACAACAACACCTCTTCATAGTCAAAGACTTGGCAAGATACCGGGACTGGTGACTATAGGTTCTGTTAATGGATACAAGATGACAAAGTGAAGAACAGGGATATATGTGCGCAGGTGAACAGGAAGCCATTACGTCAGCATCGCAACTGTCCAGACCGCAACTGGGCGCGTATCGCATTGTTTACCACCAATCTTCACCATGACGCGTCGCGATAACAGCCCAGCGTTATTTTTGCGACTGCAGACACGTTTCTTGTATTGTTATTGGATACGTGCAATGGCAATCAGATAAAATGTCTATAAGAGGGCAACGTGGTGGTTGCGGCAGCGGTCGCGGCCGTGGCAGAGGGAAAACTATGCTTGTATGTCTGCGAATCGTTGCTAGTTCAACTACAGCATGGGAGTGCATGGCTAACACGTGATAGTGGGAATGGGAGAGATACAAACCTGACCCTTCAGTCTACGACAACATCTGGCACATCCGCCAAGCACCCGTAGCCATAACCCCACGAGCGCCCAATGATCCTCCGCTACATGACGCACGCACTCGCATCCTCGAGCGAAGACAGACCGAAGACGGATATGGGCGTAACTTCTACTTCGTCGAGATCACATACATGGGTGCACAAGAGCCGACATCGACTTGGGTACAGAGCAGCGACAACAGCAAAAGCGGTACTACAGAAGTCGAGAGGGTGGATGTGAGTCGCATATTGAACTATGTCTCTCCACGTGAGCTTGAACGTTTTGAGAACGAGCAGTTCAGAATTGAGGCAGAAGCCGAAGCCGTCACAACGAAAGAAGAGCAGGAAGAGCACATGAGAAAGAGGATGGAGAGGAACGCGCGAACGGCTGGCTCGGGGCGAGGGAGAGGAGGTCACATGCTGAGCAGTGTTGGCATAGACCCAGAGCTGCATTTCACAGGCACAACAAGGGGAAGGCCTCGAGGAAGAGGGCGTGGACGTGGACGGGGCAGAGGGAGAGGGAGAGGAAGAGGCAATTGGCGAGGGACAAGTGGCATGATGCTTGGTGGTGCTTCACATCGTGAGTTGCCTCAAGATGAGATCGTTGATAGCCAGCCCAGCCGGACAGTCGATCACAGACTAGCAGCCCCACACCACGAAATTGCAGAAACGGATGTCGAGTCAGAGGAGGCAGACTTCGATGGAGACCTACCAGAGCCACATTCTCCAAGTCTTATGGACTCAGCCTTTGTCGCCAACAGTGCACTGCCTCTCTCTTCAGTATTGCCGAAACAACGCGCACCACCGCTTGCGCCACTGCAAAACCCATACGAGATATCAGACATCGATGACTCTCCGACCGACTACGACGATGCATTACCGACGTCCATTCCAAATGGAGCTATGCCACAGGGATTCGAAATCGAGTTGGACAACATCGAGAATGGAGCATCAGCATCTGGAGACGATAGCGACGATATGCACCGAAGTAAGAGACAGAAAACGCAAAGCGAAGAGCCGCACCAGGAACTTATGTTCCCACCGTCATCACCTCACGAAGTCATAACCCTCGAAAGCGAAGACGACTCCATACCACCCGGCTCTCCTTCGACCGTTATAGCACCGAGCACCGCAGCCATTGATGGCTCTCGCACGAATTCCGAGACTTTCTCTCCTCCACCACCGCCCGAGAATACAAATAAAGTGTCATCCAGCGAAGCCGAAGGAGACGCAGAAGAATACGTCGTTGAAGATATCATCGAGCACTACCACAATGATGAAGGGAAAAAGTACTACCTTGTCAAGTGGGAAGGATATCAGGATAGCCATGACTGGCTGCTCGAGGAAGATCTTGCCGGTGCTTATGAGCTGGTCGCAGGGTACAACGAGCGTGTACGGCGGCGAAAAAGGAAAGACAAAGTCGTGTGAATCATGTATGGATTTGACAGCGTGATCTCGCAACTTCTCGCATGATCCACTGCGGCTTTGCGAGTAATCTATTGGGACAGTCATACGCCAGATTCCCTGCAGGTACTTACAACAACTCCTTCTCAACTACACTATACGCTGGTGGCCCATCCTCTTCCTTCTCTTTGCCCTGCCTTAACACATGGACGCCCGTCTGATTCCTTCCATTCTCCAATCCACTACAATCGGTGCAATTTTGGCAGTTTACACAGTCGACACAGTCCGTATTGTTGCGACCACCCGTGCAGTTGGTGCAGTCGGTGCTGTTTTGCTCGTTGGTGCACGAGGTGCAGGAATTGCAGTTGGAGCAAGATGTGCAGTCTGCATTTGTCAGCGAACATGTAGCGTACGAAGTGGAGAGACAGGGCATGGGAAGCCGAGTAGGATAGTTGAAACTGCCTGAGGAAGAGGTGGAGAGGAGCATAAAAGCGACGCGATGAGGTACCTGTGCACGCCGTACAGCTTCGACATCTATCGCAACCTTGGCAATATGTGCAGCTGGAGCAGTTGTTGCTGCCGTCGCAGCGCGTGCAACTGTCGCATCTTTGGCAAGAAGTGCATGTGATGCAGCTCGCACAGGAGGTACAGTCTGGGTACTCAGTCTTGCGCGCTGAAGGAGTTGCTCGGAGGGAAGAGATGACGGTGGAAAAGTAGATCACTTGAGCGCGAGATCTGACCTCACACAATACAAGCAAGACACTGCTTCTATGCGACAATGGATATATGCCTACCTGTGCAATCCGTGCAGTTGCTGCAGTCCTTGCAGTTCTTGCAATTCGTGTTATAGCCGCTCGCAGCGCGAACAGTCGATTGACCGCAACCCATTGTAACAATGTCGTGTGGTATACTGTCGAAAGAGAATCACAAATTCAATTAGAGTCGAGATGTTGCGAGGAATTGGAAAGCAGGAACAATGTTCACACAGGGCTAGGATCATGATCTGACGGTTGCCTGACCCTGGAAAAGCAGGGTCGGTCGCAACGTCATTGTGGCGGTTGATAAGCTGGGGGTAAAGCAGCGTAAAGAGGAGGGTGCTTATGAGGTGCAAATTCACGGGGGGTTAGCTTCTCGTAGATGCAGTGCTGACTGAGTGATATTGGAGTGTTCGTGCAAGCTTGGAGTGGTGCTGGCTGGAGACTTTGATTACTGGCGACACAGAACTGCTCAGGCGCGTCACGGCAAGTGTCTCGTCGTTGCCAACCGATGATTCGCGTTTGCTGGAGCGCGTGCCTGCGAATGCGCAACAAGAGAACAACCTGTCTATGATGATGCTTTGTGGCTGAAGCCTCGCAAAGGTTTGGTGAAGGTTGAGGGCTAGGGCCCTCCAGCGCCCAAAATTATATGCGGACTAGCGCGACCTACCGTATTGATAACACCGCGTCTCCTCACTGGATCACCAACACATTACCTCTACCTAGTCTCTTGGGCCTGTATTGACCAGATCATCCATTTGCGCTGCGAGGCACTCGTAAAACGTGTATGCTTCTTGGTACAATCTTCAGATCTTAGTTTTCGACATGACGCATCGACCGCGAAGTACCCCACATTACACATACGGAACAGACCCTCGGATTCACGTATACCTCGAAGACCTTCGATCGTTGAACCACCTTGCATCGACGCTGGATTATCTTCAATCTAGGTACTGAAGCCAATATTGGTTCGTCTCAGCAGCAAAGACCCCAACGCTGTGAGTGAGATGCTGTCATCAAGTAGCCGATCGCCTCGTCCATCAATTATCAACGTTCACTTCACTCTGCGTCAAGACTCAAAGCGACAGGTTGGACCGGTGTGAAGGATGTCACCATGCCAATCTTCAACTTGTTCATTATCGACATCGCCTAGCCACCTGGCGACTCATTCCCTTGCCTGCCATCACACTCTCCGTATTGTCTCGCAATCTCCGATAACGCTTCCTCTATGCTCGAGACCTGCAGCAGCTTACCGGGCGGTAACGACATTTGGATGTCCTTTAGTGACATATTTTGAATATTCCATTTGACCTCGGCACGACATTATGCATCTGTACTAACGACGGATGTTGACTCCCATTCAGGAGTAGGATTAGTCATCTAAAAATATCTCAATGGAGTCCCCATCTCTCCGTGCGAGATATTATATGGACCATGCTCTCAACTGACCACTGTTCTTACTTCCACAACAACTGACGGGGTTTTGGGAGATGTCTCAGCTTGATCAGAGGTTGTATGCGACCACATCCAGGATTGTTCAGATGCTGATTTCCTGGCGCATATCTTATTCTACACGCATCATGTGTGAGTTTGCTAACTCCACAAACAAGTCCAATGGATCCGAATTGCAAATGCTCAGAGGATGCAAGATGAGGCCGTAGTGTTGCGCAATGCGCGCGTGTTGGTGGCCTTGTGGTCAACGCCTCTCAAAGAGGTATCGCCGCACCCTATGTCCGACCCGAAGTCCGAAGCTTAAAGAGCGCATCCCCGCGCTTTCTGTCATCTCCTCTCGCATCTCCGTCTCCTCCGAACACCACAACCACTGCACGCCATAGCATCAGGGCAGCACCGCACTTCCTCAGGTGACACTCGATTACACTGCAAAGTCAGCATGTCAACCAGAAGTGTTGACCCTGACTCGCGTGACGACTCACCGAATCACGATGAATCTGGAGAAAAGCGCACCAGCAAAAAGCGCAAGGTACTATCGTGCTATGCGTGTCGCAGTCGTAAGATGAAGTGCGATCGTGTGTATCCAGTCTGTGGACGTTGCAGCAAGACTGGTCGCGCCGATCAATGCTCTTATGATCCACGATTATTGGAAGAGGCCCAGGTACAGAGCCAACCATTGCGAGCGACTGCATCCGATACGATATTCACTGTCCATGACAACGGAGCGAATGAGAACGCTGGCAAAGATGATTCCACTGATGATCTTCGCTGGAAGCTTAGGCTACAAGAGTCGAAAATAGAAATGTTGCAGAGGAAGCTTGCAAGTGCGACCGAGAGCAAGGGTTCATCTGAGTATCGAACCGTGGAAAGTAAAGAACTCGACATCCCAGAAGAGATGATGTTTAGAGGCAAAGGATTCAAAACGCAGTTTCACGGAACAACAAGTGTTATGAGTATGATCTCACAGGTAACACGGGCTTGACAAGGTTGTTTCGTGCCGCTAACTGTCTGCAGTACCGTGATCTGCAGGCCTTTACTCGAGAAACTCTGACCGTCGACAACTCGATGAGACGAGTTAAGAAAGACTTCAAATCATTCCGTGACCGCAGGAAAGTGCTTCTCAAAGAAAAGATTGCGCGAACATACGGTACGGATGAGGAACTATTTGCGCTACTGCCGCCAAAATTCGAAGTCAATATCAGAGTTCAGCTCTACTTTCGGACTTGGGAGACGACCTATCGGATTTTGCACGAGCCTACATTTCTACAAGAGTACGACAGCTTCTGGCAACGACAGCCTAGCGACAAACAGAATGCTGGATTTGCCGCCATTCTTGTGTTGATAGTCGCAGCCACTAAGTGTCTTGACGTGAAACACGATCTTTTCGTCGGCGATAGCACGGCAGATCGCGACGCAGCATGCAACATACTGGAGACATGTGAGATGTGGCTCAACCGACAGCCACGGAAACGTCTCACGTTACGCTTCTTTCAGCTTCAGTGTCTGGCGTTGATCGCGAAGAGAGTCAATTGTGTCAAACTGAAGCAGGATTGGCTCACAGCAGGCGACGTTGTTCGACTGGCGTTAGCATCTGGCATGCATCGCGACCCGTTTTTGCTAGCAACCGGCCGGATATCAGAGTTCGAGAAAGAGATGAAGAAGCGCTTGTGGTATACAATTGCAGAGTTAGAGATCCAATCCTCGATCGACAATGGCCTGCAGTCATCACTGACATCTCTGTACTTTGATACGCCACCACCAGCAAATTTGCCAGACGATGCTTTCTCGGTCGAGACGCGCCAGATGCCGACAAGCCTACCTTCGGAACATTTCACGTCAAGTTCGTATCTGAACATCGCTCTCGAGTCCCTTCCTCTGCGCATTCACCTCACACGACTGCTCAACGACCCATCCAACGTTCTGCAGTACACCGAAGTTCTACACTACGATGAGCAAATCACCTCCATTCTTGCAAAACTACCCTCGTGGACTGGTCCACGAACAGCAGTTCCATCTACGCTCTTGGGCTTACAACTGCGCCAGTACTTGCTCATACTACATAAGCCTTATGCAAAGCAGGCCTTTGTGAGTTCACGCTTCATGTACTCGTTCACCACCTGTGTCGAGGTTGCCAGTGCGATCATCTCAGCCCACGAGGATCTGAACTCCGCAGGTATACTTGCACTCAATCACTTCCGTAACGATGCAATCCGCGTTGGCATGACCTTGTCTCAGATCGCTTGTATGAACTGTGCACGTCTAGGAATGGGATCTTCCGTACCCCCAAGTGGCCGCGATGGTAACGAGTTTGCGAATCCAGACAGACATGTCGCCGACATGAACATCCCACCTTTTGCGAACAAAGGTGGCTTTGCACCCCCCAGTTCAGAACTGTACCTTCCTGTGCTACCAAGGCAGTTGTTACCACGCACACTGATTATCACCTGTGTTGAGATCCTTGACAAGACTCTTCAGCTATTTGAGCGCAAAATCATGCGCCTCGGTACTGGCTACATGGAATACTGGCTGCTATCTGCCGCAATCGGAATGCTCCCACCGCTTCCTACCGCCCCCACATCGATCTTGCACATCACCAACAAAGACGACGACATGCGTTCGCGCTGCAAGAAAGCACTCGACCGATTCACCAGCCTTGCGTTCAAAGTTCTGGCAATGCAGAGCGATCCCATGAACCCTCTAGCAGCAAGTCTGAGGACAACAATGACAGATACGAGTCCAAGCGATGAGAGGACACCGAGCATGAAGTCAACGAATAGATATGGAAGCAGCGGGATGGTTGGAGATATGCCTTTTCCTACTATAGAGGGAAGTGCGGGTGTGAATAAGGACCCCAATGTTATGACAGGCACCTTCGATACTTTGGGCGACATGAATGTCGATCTCAGTGGATGGACATTCCCAGATTTCTGGGCATTCGACCTCGCTGGAGATTTCTAGAGTCTCGTACTCATCACATTGATCTGAATCACTCCATATGCATTCCAATACGCTATTTTGATTCTATCCAGTCCTCCTCTATCCTCAATCCACGCGTAATTGTACTCCGTGACTTGCTTCTATATCCTTTGTATCACCGTCTCCTGCCCCACAGTCCCTCCTGGTGACTACACTCACCTCACATCCATCATCCAGAGAACTCCCACCAGCACGAAGAACACCCCCACGAACACGGCCAGGCACACCCCAATCGTCAAGATCAGGAGCAGCACTGCCAGCGTGGCGTCGCCGGCGTTATAGTGCGGCAAGAGAACATCGTAGCGCTCCATTTCGAAGGCAGCGGAGCGAAGAGGAGCGGGTAAGGGGTGCTGGTGGAGTGAAGATGGTGGCTTCGAAGCTTCGAGCTTGCGAGCTTGTGGTGAGCGTGGTTGGCGCGCGGAGGTTGGCGCAGTGGAGTGTTTTGAAGACTTGATTGTGATGCTGTAGGGCGATGTCTACGGACATCAACGAAATTCAGCTAGGGGAGCAAAACCAAAGCTTTGTTGGGTAGTGATACGTACGTACAATGTAATTTTCGTGATGTTTGTGGGACGTTGAATTGTTGGTGGAGGTGAGAGAAGGTAATCAAGTGGACATGGCCAAGGCGCAACACAGCTTCACCTCATCTTGCTCGAAGGTACGTTCATGTGATCCGTTCTATTTACTTTATGTATGTTCATCTTTTTAGCTGAAACTCTCAGCAAATATCTCAACGTCTGTCGCCCTTTGTCCACGCGCAAAGGCCAGTTTTGCCTTCGAAACTGCTTTGTTTGCTTGTCTCGACACTTCGCTATTTGCGCACACTGCGATCATAGACTTGGTATGCTGGTCGCTATTCGCAGCCGACAAAATGAGATGGTTGATGTCTGGCCGTGCTCCGTACGAGGCGCTATTGAAATAAGGTTTTGTCGACTTTTGAAGTTTTTGACGCTGATATTGTATAAGTGCACATTGACATGTCTTCTTCTTCTTCTTGGATGATTCAAGTGGCAGCAGAGGTGTGCGAAGTGGTGACGGAAGCGGTCGCTCTCGGTTCAGAGTTGCTGATTCATCCAGAGTAAGACGTACGTCGGAGAAGTTGTTGCTTTGTCGAACCTCATCTCCATCACGGGGTACCTCGAGCAGAGTGCTAGTCTCGGAACTTGCGTAGCCTTCTCCTTCGTAGGTTGCAGCAGCGTTGTCATCTTTGCTACAACTGGACCCGACTTCATATGCATCGACGAATGGATCGAGCTCCTGCATCTTCAGCTCCTCCAGCGCTTCCATCTCCGCCCATTGTCGTTCTTCTTCCTCCCACTCATCATAGATCTCGTCTGGGTTGCGGATAGTAAGCGTACGATCACCAGATCCGTATCTTGGGAGTCTTGGGCGAAGATGTGCGAATTGATCGAATTGGGTGAGGTCTGGTCTGAGCTCGGAGTGGGAGCATGTCACGTATAGTTCGGAATCAATGTTCACCCCTGCATCTCGCAACAAGGTGCTGTACCGTCGCAAAAGCTCTGCTACAGAAGCTTCGAGTTGTGGGTCAATGTGTCGTACGATCCAGACAAAGCGAACGCGCTGTGTGCTCAAGCGAGACGCGTCCGAGAGGCACAATTGTTCGAGAAAATCCATGATTGACAGAGTGAAAGAAACCCCCGTGGACGAGGCAATGAGGGTGATATCTTCATAGTCTTCCCAATCTGGTGGACATCCATATGGACCGTCTATATAAGCAGTCAAAGAGGTAGCTGTTGAAGATATGCTAGCGTTCGGACAAGGAAGGCATAGCCAATCGGTGTGATACTCTTTAAGACGGCGAGTTAGGCCTTTATAGGCGCGGATCATCAGCAACATATCATTTGATGGTCTTGCCGTAACCGAAGAGGCTGCAGATCCCCGTCTTTCCACATCTTGGTTTCTTCTGGGAGGCAACGGAGGCGGTAACAAAATATTCGAACAGTTTGCCGGCGTGAAAGGATGGGTCTCGAATGCTCCAAGCGCTGGCAGGTATAACCTGATATGTTGACCCGGTCGCCACGTCATTGGAACGTTGCAAATGCGAATCGCAGTGGTGGACTCTTCAATATCGCCAGAGGTGCTGAGATTGTGTGGTTCAAGTATCTCGATTGGATAGCCAGTGACCAGCATTGCTCGACCTGGCGCTCGTCGGAATTTGGCCAGTCTTGGTTTGAGTGCGCGGACAGAGATGTTGATCTTCATAAATGAAGCAAACGTCAACACTTTGTCCACCGCCAAGAATGCAAAAGCGATGTAAATTGAAGTCGTTGCATGTCTTGGTACGTGCTGAAGCACTACCATGAGAAAGCCCAATGTGGAGATCCAATGATTGAGATAGAAAGCTCGGTAGCTCAATCTTCGGAGGGGAAATATGCTGCTGACCGCAATCCAGACAAGCAAGAAATAAGAGCTGATGCCGTAACGAATGACGGTAGTGCCTTTATCATGCGAGAGCAGAATGTCAGACATGGAAATAGATGATTTCATAATTGCAACGTGGGTTGTTGCAGAGACAAAAATCATTCGACCCACCCACCGGTGTAACCAATTGATCTTATCGTAAGAAATTTGGCAGACGATGTTGAGGAGTCCACGTTTGGTCGACAGGAGAAAGACCAGCGGGATCTGCGTAATGGTGATCCATGCAGCTCTGAACGCAACGTCATCGGCAAAATGAGGTGTAGCTGCAGGCGCATCGACGGAAAGGAGCAGCGATGTGATAGTGGCCAGATATGCGCCAAGCATGGCAAGTTGGCCCAAAGACAAGCTGGTCAACGTGAACTGCCATGTGCGCGGGAGAGGCAACGAAGTTACGGCCCTGCTGTAAGCTGCACAACGCTTGAACGGAGAGCTTTTAGTATAAGAGAGTGATTGGAATTCGTGAACTCGAGGTCTATTCACTGTTAGAAAATTTAGTGCTATTGGAACTGTACCGTGTGCCTACCCTTGTTTAAACCACCATGCAGAAGCGCGCAAGACGATATTGCATAGTACAAATGCTGCTATGCACGACCATATTGTCCAGAAAATTCGTTGGTTGGCGCTACCCCGATGGTCTAGGTGGTGCTGATACCGCACGTCGTTGATGTCGATGTTTGTGTTTGACATGGCGACTGAGAATGTTAGGAGCCTGCCAGCAGGGCCGTCCTTGAATCAAAACTTGTTTTAGAGAAGAAGATTGTGATGCGATCGAGGAAAGGTGGAGCTGGCAAGATTAGGAGGCTGAGGCATCAGCCGAACAAAAACGGTGCCTGCCAGTACAACGAAATAACGAAGGATGTGATTGAAGAACGAAGATTGAAAAGGCTTCCAACGCCACTGCGTTGACAGCTGCTGCATTTTACAACAGTCTATGGCCCTAATAAAAGATGTTGTGTATCAGCCAGTAAGTCCTGAGACGTGGTGCGCTGGTCCCCGATGCTGAAACCGAAGCGCCAACGGCGTGCTACGCGCTTCGAGTTGTCGAACAGGCAGCGCAATTTTCAGATATTGGTTCATGAGTAATCATCTTGGACTGCTCCACGTTAAGAGCGGTGGTAGACGTTTCTTTGGCTCCTCTGACAGGGCTGATGCACACGAGAATGCTTCGTGCTCCAGGACGCGTTGTGCGCGGTCATGACATCATTCTGTTTCAGACTACATTCGCGTGAGCGCTACAAGCCCCTGAGGCTCACCAGTGCAGCCAAGACCAGCATGGCGACAATGTTACTGTACCAGGTGTCAGAGTACCGATGTCATAAGGTTCTGAATGTTGTGGAGGTGGAGTTGTGGTGGAGCGGCGATGGAGAAGCTGAAAAAGCCAGCCACGCCTCGCTCGCGCTTGGACCCCACCCTCTTCAAACAACATTCAGATAGAGCATTAGAGCGCTCACGTTGTCGATAGTGTCGAAGGGATGCACTTGCGGCGACACGAAGGGATTCCAAAGATATGAAGTATAAAAGCACAAAGTTAAGGTTGATCACAACCTAAACTGTAAACAGCTATGTAGAACTTCGCTTCATACGTAAAGTCTAGAAATAGAACGCTAGATGATTCAACAAATCGATTGCTCTAAAAAAAGTGAAGCAGCATTCAACTACAGTCTTAAAGGTTCCAGTCCTTATCAATCTCCCATCCCAAGTCTCGCAAAAACGACACCATGGCCGCCTTCACTTGGTCTGCACTAACAAGCTCACTATCCCAACACTGACGCATGATATTCCCCATATAAGCCTGCTCCAACGGCGGTCACGCTCTTCGGAGAACCAATGCAGCCACCTCTTGCCACGATCCCAGTGCGGATCGGGTTTCTGGCCAAATTCCTGTCATAAGTTCGAATAGCACACATCCAAACAGAAAGATATCAGTCTGCTTTGTTGGATTACGGCAATGTTCCAGAAGATGGAAGTTATTCATGTTCGTCCGATCAGCGGATGTAAGGTGGCCCCAGCGCGTGGCTTAGCTGAAGCTTGCGTTTATAAAGCTAGCGAGCGAAAGAGAGAGGTAAGAATCTGAAGATAGCCAGCATTGCGAGAGGTCAAAATCGCCGAAGATAACATCATGAGCGTGCACAAAGACCAAGCCGTCGATAATGTGCAATGCCCACTGATACGCCAGCGGTCGATGAGACAGGAGGATGCGACTTGTTGCTGCGTCGAGGGGAGCGCTGTACATAGTAGTTCTGTGCTGGGCGATGAACTTGTCTACAGGCAGATTAGAGAGCTTGGCGAGTATTGGAAGAACAGTCCAAGGATCACGGCCTTTGAAACTGTTACGAGCACGTTAGTACGTTGGTGTCGATATCAATGAGGAGACATACGCAACGACGTGAGGGTGACCCTCACCAACCTGCTCGTAGACCGCCGTTGTCTTCCAGCACTGGCTATCGCTGTAATCATCCCGCCACTTTGCTTCTGCAGAATCATCAGGCCCTTCGTTGTATGCCTCGGGCATAAGGATAACCGAATCTGCGTCCAGATAGGTCACTATAACACAACCGATTTGGTATGGAAACCAGGTTGACGCAGGCAGCGTGTCCAACGGGTAGTACTGCGGAAATGAACGGTTACGGCATACGGCCCGTACTTTTGGGAAGCAGCGGCAATTGATAATTGCCGTACCGACACGGGTACTCACCTCCAAAATTGCCGTTCCCTACGGTTGGACACGCTGGACGCAGGGGTATAGGGTCTGGCCTTTGATCTGTCCGCGATGGTCGAAGCGTAACGAGTATTCGTGTTCTTGCCATGACATAGACCCGGCATCGATCTTTTATGCTGGGATGTTCTTGATCGAGGAAGGTTCTTACCTCAGGTCCGGCTCGAAACACTTGGTCGCTGCTGCAAGCAATACCTGATCGCCAGTGCGCTGTAGAAATGCTCACGCCTGTAGCGTTAGATGAAAAGTTTGGCGTGTCCTGCAACTTGAATAGTGTGTCTTTTGTGTTGTGCCCTAGAAAAGAGCGGCGGATAAGCTCCAGATTATCCATGAATCAAACACGTCGTCAATTAAGTAGTCGCTTACGTAAGTAGAGGTGCAGCAAGACTGAGCATCTAGGTAATTTTAGTTCTAGGTTATATAAGACGTGAATAACATTCGGTTTTGAGTCTTGAATTTGTTTATCGAGATCTCTTATGACCTATGACATGAGTTGCGCCTATCTTATTACGAAACTCCATAGTGTCTGGTCGAGAAGCAGTGGCAATGATGACATGAAGATTTAAAACATTCTTTGGTGACTGTATAGCATTACGGTCGACCGTGTGCTAAGCTAGAAGCACAGAAAACTTCTCATTTCCATCATGCTGAACGAAGATCTCTCCCCCTGAGGAGGCCCAGATATGTCCATCTTCCAAGCGAACATTTTGAAGCTGATCACTAGCGGAGTTCCTCTCGGCATCGGTGTTGACAAATTCTTTCTAACATGAACGATTTTCTTGGCTCACACATACAACTACCTGAGTCCGCCTTCCCACATCGAAGACGAACGTCGCTCAAGCCTCTATATTCAAATACTGAACAGGACCAACATAGATCTTGCGTCCTTTGAAATAAAAGTAGACTAATGAGAAGATCACTACAACGCCGTAGATGAGAACATTCCAGTTCATCAAGTCTGGCGTTGGGTGAGGAAAGGTAGGAAAGAACGCGAAGATAATGGCAAAACACAGCCATAGGACCGCCATGATGTTTACCCAAATGCCAAACTTGCCGAGCGAGAACTTCGAGGGTAAGAGGACCTCCTTACGCCACCTCTTAAGGAATATGCAGGAGATGCTGATTGCGTATGACGACAAGATGGCGCAAGTTCCCATGGAGGCAATTGTGTTAAATGCAACAGTGCTGCCGATGTTGATTAGAGATAGGCCGACTGTGATGCCGAACGAGACAAAGACACTGTTCAAGGGTATGTCGTAACCAGGTCGAACGTGAGCTAGGAACGCGCTGAATGGTACGCCGTCGTCGCGGGCGAAAGCATACAGTTGACGTGAGCATGTGGCTACCATGTTTACATAGCCAAATATAGCCATGATGACTATGATAGACGAGAGGACTGTTGTTCCAGCGATTGATTGTGTTGCGTTGTAGCGCACCTGAATATGCGGTTGCCCCGTTGGTGTCATGATTACGCTTTCAACGTCTCTGAATAGTTTGTTAGCGTGAGACCATGTGTAAGCAATGAGGAGTGGCGTACCCTAAGCATATTGAAAACGTGATCAACATGACAAAACCGAGAGCGCTGTTCACCACACCTGTCCAAATCATGGCGCGAGGAAGAGTGTATGATGCGTCTTGCAGCTCTTCACTCATACGGGTTGCCGCATCACTACCAAGTAAGCTGAAAATGGGAGCAAGCTGACCTAGCAAAACAGACAGACTGATACTGCCCCATCCAGCATTGTCTTGAAAGCCGTTGAAAACCTCTTTCGCTGGGCTGCGTGGAGCAAGGACCCACATAGTGACAAAGACAGCAAAGAAGCCAAAGATGTGGAGAACTAGAACAGTTCCTTCTACTAAAGGCAGGTTGCGGGCTAGTAGAGTATTGAAGATGATCGAGAACGTAGCAACTGCAATAATGAGGAGCGTGCCGTGCCATCGTTCTGGGATATAGTTGGCGTTGTTGAAGATCATGAGACCTTGGATCTGGCCGCCGGAGAGAAAGGCTATAGAAGCAACACCTGTTTACCATGCCAAAACACAGAGCCAGCCAACTAGGAAGCTAATGAATTGCTGATGTTGCGGAGGTGCAAACTCGCTGACCCAATGTGACGGCAACCAAGATTTTGCTGCGCGGCGACATCCAATCCTGGCGAAGCCATTCGTGCCAGTAGATTTGAACGTCGTCGGGATAGATATTTCGCTGTGGATGGATCACTCGTCCAAAAAGATCATCGTCGAAAAACGCTCGAGCGCAGATGTCGGCCATGATTGGCTCATCTGTTGGAAGTGCAGAGCGCAGCTGCATTGTAAATAGCGGAAAAGGCCTCAGGGATATTAGGGATGTGTTGTGCCGGTGTTAGGTACGATGGCTGTGTATGAGTTAATGTGTTTGTGAGTTTATGAGTTTGGCTACAGATTCTCTCCAGCTGACAGAAAATACGCTGTTCAGAAGTTTTCGGCTTGACTGCTTTCAGCAATAATCTCCGGACTTGGCGGAGCGAGCTGGATATTAGTGTTCCGTGGAATTACTATGTACCTTCTGCTAGGAAAGATGGTTATCTGCAGGTGTGGAGGCCTCCAAGGGTTGAATCGGACGCTAACGAAGGGCACTAAGGCTTTTTCTACTAGAGGGGCAATCGAATAAAAGGTGGATCGTCAGCCATAGTCGAGAAGTGCTTTGAGAGTTCTGTGCTAAGCGACAGCTAACCAGGATCATGCATATGTTTGCCGTTCAATCTCTGAGCCTCTCGACGAGAGGCTTGTTGAGATTTGAATACCTTTGTAGTACTTTCACTCCTTCTGATTCCATCACTATCCTGGTGATGCTCCTTGCACTGAATTTTCTTAGACCATTGCACACGGAGACGAAGATACAAAGAGCGCTGACGATCCCTGTTGGTAGGATCGCTGTACTAGGGACATAGACGGCTTTACTGCTCCGTTCTACAGCCGACCAGACTTACCGTCATAAGTGACAATAGAAGCTCTTGTCTTCGAATATCTTGTTTGGTATTGCGATATCGGCTAGGGTTCCGCGTGCCAAACTAGAAGGCTTGATCTAATAGCTTCACTCCCTGCTGGTCATTAGCAACAACGCGCTACACAATCCCCAACTTTTCAATTCAAATCTTACTCTGTGCTGACTATTACGTCTCTACAATTTCTTTTCAGTACGTTTTCAATGACATTGACCACGCTCCAAGAGTGTCTTGTACTTCCCGCTTTAATCAAGTAACGCTCAAGAATGAATAGAATGCAGTGATACCGGAGGTATGATGATTTATTCAGAAGAAATTTGCAGCGAAGCTGAGATGCGAAGCTTCACATTGTAAATAGAGTTTACAGAAGAAGAGCGAGAGCTTTAACTGAATTGAAATGTTTCTCAGTGAGATATCCGATGTCTGAGATCCTGTAAGGAATACCGAAACTGTAATTACGTAAGCATAATAGTAATCAACCGAAGAAAGGATAAGAGAGTGAGCAGGTATGAGCAAGTTGAAAGGTGCGTACAAAGGAAACAAGTTGGAAGAGCCGTACAGAAGGGAAAACTCAAGTTTGAGAAAACTAGTCCATTTGACACCAGATTCCGTGATGTTATGAGGGTTGCAATAACTCAAGCAGAATTAGTCTTAGCAACCGTGAGAAATACGGTTATCTTAAGTCCATACTCTTTGTATGCTAATTAATCTTTACATAGCCGCTAATCTTCCATCAAACCTCGAGTGCGAGGGTACCTTCCTAGATCCTGCCAACCCATTTTGCCTACTTCGTCGGAGTCCAAGCATCCGCATCGCCCCACTTATCCAGAACCAAGCCAGCGCTACCAGGGTTACGATAACCTGCTTCCAACTGCTTTTCATAACTCACACGGCGGAGTCGTTCCGTCTCTCTAGGAGTCATCCGAAGATACACCTCGACACCAACGATGTGGATGAATAGACACACCCACAGCTGTTTCAACAAGTCAGATGGGAAGACGTTCACATGGAGAAGGGTGCTTACCATAGTCCCAAAAGACAAAACATAACTCGCGCCGAGCTGCTCCAACCTCTCATGGTTCTCCACTGCACTAACAGCGACGCGCTTCCAACGGTCCAGAGATCCATCTGGCAGAAAGCACTCTGGATAGCCAGCCTTCGGAAAGTCCAGGCCGTAGCTAGTGTATAGGAAACTGATCTCATCACACATCCAGACAGACCAGTAGTTGCCCAAGCGCGTGGTAATGGGGATTGCAGCCAGATTGATCAGACGGGCAGTAATGGTAACTCCCATATAGAACATGGTACGTAGCATCCAAGCCCTGTGCTGGTCAATCTGCTTCCGGCGGATGTTCCACCAAGCCATGAAGATTCCAACGGTCGTGATGATACCCATGAGCGTCTCCACAGCATGGCTAGGGACACGGTTGCCACCTTGCTTGTGTCGGATGACGACGAAGGCCGCTGCATTACTGATCAAACAGAGTAGCAGGACAACGTAGCCGTTGATGCGGTGGAAGAGGAGGAATTTATGGCGGATGATGGGCGTGAATTGGAATACCATGAGGATACCTGCGGGTAATATGCATGCGAGGTGGATGAGCATGCCATAGCGGTAGTGGCCACCCTTAAAGTAGTACCAGTAGCCAGGTACCAATGCAAAGCTCTCTTTGAAGTGGTGGTTGTAGTCCAAGTCTTGAAGGCGGGAGAGAGAAAACCCCAGCATACCGCCGGCGAAGATTATCCCTAATACAAGTCAGTAAATCCCGCTCTATGGATCAAGGTACACACTGGTCGATACTCACATAGAGGAAAGTTGTACCCGCGGTTGAATCCGAAGAATCGATACACTTTGGCATACCTAGCCGCATGACCGCTGAGGTTTTCTTTACTTTCAGAGTCTGAGCTTGCCAAACTGATGTTGTGGCCATTCTCCTCTTTCGACATGGCGAAGGGATGAAGTACAGATATTCGATGTACAAGACTCAATCCTAAGCAGTAAACCAAAAAGTAAATTGGGGTGTTCAAGCGGTCTCGGAACAGTGAGCTCTACGTGCAGCACCGGGTCTGAAGAGCAATAATCGCGTCGATATATATATCGACAGTATCGCCATGACATGCGAGCCTATCACATCTCAGACCACGGTTGAGGGTATGGACTTTCGGTAGTCAAGACCCCGAACCCGTAAATCTACAGATTCATAATCAATCCATCGGATACTTGGTACCCCCAACACTACAGCTCGTGTTAGAACGCGGAACATGTCACACCACAACCCACACAATGTACCCAGACTCCGAACCCCCCACCCAATCCCCACGCTTCGACACTCCGACAGGCCCCATCCATCCCACAGCTATGACACACTCAACCAGTAAGCGTATTCAGCCGCGTGTTTATCGTCCAGGCTTACGTCCTTACCCGTAGAGCCGTTGGGCCACTGCATGCATCCAAGACTCGCCAAGGCCCCGAACTTCCCATATTGGGACATGTCGGACAATAGGCAATTTGGGTACTGCTCTTCTGACCAAGTCTGAGGTAATCAGTCGGACGGAGAAATGGATCGGACCGTGTTTGTGGGCTGAGAGATTATGGGATGCGGAGTCGAGTTTTGAGCCGCAATGCTGAGAGCGGTGTGACTGCTTGGGTGTTCTTCGGATACTGTACTTGTGGAGCGAAGATCTCAATGCATTTACACGATTACAACATCATTCTACATTCATGTCTTTGTTGATGAGATTGGTTGAGTTCACCGAATCTCTATGTTATGACAGCGTTGAGTATGACGCGGTGTTGGAGACTATTGATACCTGACAAGGACGCAAGACTACACTGACCGTTTCAATGGACTTAGATCGGGTGATTTATAAACTATCATGGTGGAATTCGCGTTTTTGTTCGCAGAAATTTGCTGAGACAAATGTGTGAGATCTGTAGATTTCAAATGTAAATAGATGTATACAAGTGATAAAGATGCGCGATTAAACCATTTCAATGTTAGCCATAGTTTCAACAGCTTGCATAGACCTTATCAATCTCCGATTTGCAATCAATTTATTGTACATTCATTTCTATCTTCCAAGGTATGTCAATCATTACCAAAGGGGCTTTGAATCGATGCCCCAAGTCGCAGAGAGCCAATTACTGGATGCTATGAGTGACCGTAGTCAATAAGAGAGAGAAAGAGAAAAGAATTATGCTGCAATGTTAGTTGCAAGCTTTGAGTCGTGCCGCTATAGAGATTATCCCCGAAACTGTCTACCGTTATACCATCTCAAGCCATGGCTGCCACCTGTCCTCCACCAACTTTATGCAACTGCACATAGGTTAGTATATGATGGACGATTTCACCCGAATTGGAGTCTACTTACCCCAAGGAATGGTGAGAGAAGGGCTGTGATGCTACAAGCAACGATGATCATGATGTAAACATTGCTCATGGCATCAACAATGGCGGTCACAAGGCGAGCCTGGATGTCTTCGGAGAAACTCTGCCACTCAGCACCACTTGCTCCAGCGAGAATCACACGCGGGTCGCCAGAGAAGTCTGCCGGCAGGAGTGGAGTAATGTACTTGGCACCCATGTTCTGGAAGATGCTGCCGCTGAGAGAGGGGAAGAACGTGATGCCAAGGCACTGGACGAGACTGATGACACCGATGGCGTTGAAGATATCCTTGGGCTCGACAATGTCCGAGACGCAACCAAAAGCGGTGATCATGAAGCAACCGCCGCCGATGCCTAGCAGCACGCTGTATCCGTAGATTGCTGAGACGCTCGTGTCGACCGAGACTGTGTACATGAGGGCACCTCCAGCGACGGCGAGAAGCGAGCCAACGAGAAACCATGGCATGTAGTAGCCCCACTTCGACATGAAAAAGCCGTTGAGAATGGCAATGGTGGAGATCATGAAGACAAAGGGCAGGAGCTTGACAGCGGCATCTACGGGTGACTCGCCTCTGGCGAACTGGAAATACAGAGGGAGGTAATAGATGGGAATGTACACGGCAGACGCGGCGGAGAACGTGGCGACCTGCAAGATGCCTAGCTTGGCGTTTCGAAGCAGGTGGCTAGGGTACAGTCGGTTCTCCTTCTCGATAAAGGGGTGGAACTTGTGCGTAAGGATGAAGCCAATGGCGAGGACGACCACAAAGACCCAAAGGATGATCATGCTGTGAGACTCCCACTCGAACAGTGTTCCGCCGTAGGTGATGGCCATGAAGAAGGAGACGCACCAGCCGGTCCAGACGCCCAGTCCGAGCCAGTCAATTTTGCTCAGTCTCTCTTTGGCGGACTGGCCCTTGGCGAAGTCGATGGAAGGCAAGATGAAGACGAGGATGGGCCCGGCAATTGCGAAGATCAGAAGGTTGATGTAGAACCCCCATCTCCACCCAACGCTGCTCTCTGCAAATCCTCCGCCGACCTTTGCATACCAAATTAGTCCTGCGTGTGCAAGAACGAGCCGTGGGAGAAAAACTTACGATTGGGCCCAGGACGGTGCCGATTCCCCATGTGGGCGAGATCAAGGCAATGTAGAGAGGGCGCTCTTTGGGAGTGGTGACAACACTGAAAAAGGTGATGGAGCCCACATAGATACCGCAACCACCAACGCCAGCAATCATGCGCCCGACGATGAGAGAGTCCATTGTGGGAGAAGCACCGGAGATGGCACTCCCTACTTCAAAGCAGACGACGTAGCCAAAGTAGAGCCATTTGATGTCGAAGATTCCGTACATCTTGGACTGAATGAGGACCAGCGCAGTGGCAGGTAGGGCGTAGGCGGTGGCGAGCCATGGGAACTTTTGGAAGTTTCCTAGAGACGCAATGATGTTCGGCTGGATGTCTGCGACCACGGTGGTGTCGAGAGCGTACAGGAAGACGCATGAGAGAATGGCGCCAACGGTCAAGGCCCACTTGATGCCATGGATTTCGCGCTTGTACTCTGGCCCCCCATCATCCGCCACTTCTGTTGGCTTTTCATCGAGAACGACCGGACTCTCAGAGCGTCTTGGTGATCCGGTTTTATCGGTGGCCAGACTACCAGCAAGGGTGGACGTTGTTTCTTTGTCGCTCATGTTGACGGTTGTTGGACGGCGAGAGTTCCGACAGAGCTGATGTAGGACAAAAGGCGAAAAGAGACTCTCGCGACAATGGCGCCGCAACGGTGAGCCTCAAGCTTGTTGCGTATCGCTCTCTAGGTGGGGGCGTTGGAGCTTTTCGCAGACTGCAAGACGGGAAGGTGGAACGTAAGGTGTGATGGGTCAAAGTACAATAAAGTGTTTGGGTGATCAAGTTGAGTGTTGAGAATGGGTTTTGGGTGGTCAGCCCGTTTGCTTTATGTTCTGTGAAAAACTGGCAGACAATATGCTTGGTATGTTTGCGGCAATCACATTCCATAAATCATGAGGTAACATGACTAGTCGACTGACACCCGTAAGCCAAAGTGAAGGCTGCAGTGGTGATTGCGTGCCAAGATATGCAGGTGGGTGACTTCCGCCAAGCCTGATGAAAGGGTCAGCCAATGCCTGTATGCAATTGGAAAACGAGACGGCGGGAAAAGTGATCGACGGACAGCCTTGTCTCAGGGCCTCTGTCTTAGCAACGGATGGGGTGCCGAGACTCGTAGGCACAGGCGGACTCAGGAACGCGAGCAGCCGAGAAGACTCCTGCCAAGGGCAAACACAGATGGCGTTGTCCCAGCTCTGAGCTCCTATGACGAGTCCCTGGTGCGCTTGGTCAGCATCAACAAGATCCATTAGCATCGGACATTCAGCATAGCCCATTCGCCGGCTATGGGCAAGGGTGAGATGCTGAACAAAGCACCTGAAACTCCTTGCGAAAAGCGCATACAATGCGATAAGTAAAAGGGCGGGCGTGGATCTCGAATGAGGTTGCAGGCCAAGACAACAAAACCCTGCCACGCTAATGCAGCTGGCTGACCTCCCGTTGTTAGCGGGTACGATGAACCACTATTACCCGCAGCAACCATCCCTGGGACGTGAAAGACGAAAGCAGAACACCGAAAGTGCGCGGAAACAGCGTAAGCAGTGCAAGCCCGTAAAAAGAGGGTGGAAACACCGAAAGTGCGAGTTTATTCATGCCACGGGGCGCGGACACAAAATCCACATCTCGGCACGCTAACAATGCAACGGGCTGACCTGATCGAGATGATAGGCGCTAGCTTCCCAGCCGTAGGCTGAGAATGCCATAGGCTGACAATTCCCTTTCATGCATCCCTCCCTGAACGCAACGACTTCTACACGATTGATCACAAGTGTTGGAAATTAGAGAAGCGCACTTGTTCAGACGCGTGGAGGATATCTGGTGTTCGTCATGTGAGAAATTTCCCCTCGGCGTCACTCAGACATCGTTGATCAATCAAATCTTCTACTTTCGTCATCATCATCTGCGACACACTCATCTCGTCGTTTCTGCTTACTTCACCTCTCCGCTCCGCTCCTCCTCTCTTCGCAACACAGCGGTGTCTTGGCGTTGTCTGCGAGATCCGGCGTCCGAAGGAACTCAGCCTTATCGGCGCAAAATATCTCTTCGGCCTGTTTTGATCTCGGTCTCGGGAAGAATTCAAGATCTGTTCATGCCGAGATGACAGATGGATGCTGCTCCAAGAGGGTCGCGATGGGAGGAAGTGATGCTGAGAGTGCTGATATTTAACGCGTGCTGTGAGCTGGCATTCTTCTGAGAACCCAAGATCATCAGCATTATTCACTTAGAACGACACTGCCTGCTAATCCAACATATCATCACCAGCACGCTGCTTTTCGACCATTAGTCATCAATCTCGACATACCTATTCTTGCAATCCTACAAGATGGCGCCTTTTCTCACAGCAGCTTCTTTGCTCTCGGTCAAGAACTGGGTTGTTGTTGGTGAGTGAAAATATGGAGAATCTTCACTCAAGGAATACCTTACTGACTGTCCAACCAGTTACCGGCGGCGGTACTGGAATTGGTCTGAGTACGACTTCGTCATATAAACCCCTCCTCATTGGTCGCCGAGGCATTAGCTACGAGGCCATTCGCCATGCCACAAACCGGAATCATGGGCCCGCTAACGTAAATATCAAGTGTACGCACAAGCACTGGCCACCAACGGAGCCAAAGTTTACATCACCGGAAGACGTCAAGAAGTGCTGGAAAAAAGTGCCCGTGTCCACGGATCTGCAGACAAGATTGGCTCTTCTGGGGGTCAAATCGTTCCGCTTGTCCTCGATGTGACGAGTAAGGACAGCATCAAGAATGCTGTCGACCACATCACCAGAACGGATGGTTATGTCAACCTGTAAGTCTGCAATTCTACCTATCGGAAGGTTGCGAAATGAGGTGGCGTTGTTGCTACCGAAAAGATCTTGATGAGAAGGCAGCTGATCTCTTGAACAGTCTTGTAAACAACGCCGGTGTGTGGACCACGAAGCCAGAGGCGGGACCTGAGGATGGACCCGAGAAATTTGGGAGCTCAATGTTCGACCAATCTATCGATCTATGGCAGCAAGGTATCTTTCTCGCGGTCTTCCGTGCAATCAAATGTGTACCGTCCAATACTGACAACTTCAACAAAGCTTTCCTCGTCAACGCAACATCCATCTACTTTGTCACAGCAGCGTTCTTGCCACTGCTGTCCAAGTCTATCTCTAGCCCCACAGGCAAGCTGGGCAGCGTGATAAACACTACCTCCAACAGTGGCCAGCTTAGGATGTGAGACATTGTGCATGCTACGAAACAGACGAATTCATACTGACCAATCATAGGTCCGAGGCCTCGCAGCTAGCCTACAATGTAAGTCGATACAACTGAACACCTCTCAGCCTCTACTTTCGCGCTCACACAACGACCAGGTCAGCAAGGCTGCATCAGTGCAGATGACTCGCCAACTGGCCTTCGACTTCAGCCACGAGAAGATCAAGATCCGCGTGAACGGCATTGCACCAGGTATGTAAACAGACTCAACAATCCAGTAATCTGGGAAACATAATAGCTGACGATGATGTCTGAAGGATGGTTTCCCTCAGAGATGACCACTGGAGGTTCAGACGATAACAACGAGAGCACCTCGCAGGAAGACTCAGCGTTCCAACAGGAGATGACCGGCATCGGTGCCCGAGTACCGCCTGGCCGTATGGGCAAGTCGGAGGATCTGGCAAGCGTAGGCCTCGCTGCGGTCGCTCATAAGGAACCTGCTAACCTGTCTGCTAATAGGGTCTCCTTACGCTCGCCACCAACGACTACATCTGGGGTATGAATCTTGTGATCGATGGTGGTATTTTACAGAGTGTGGCTGGAAACATTTAAGCCTCAGTTAGTGGTTGTCAGTCAAGTCAACTGGTTTGGGCGTTCCCGGGAAATGAGGGTCATGACATGTGGTTATTAGGTTAATTTAGAGAGTGAACACATCGAGTCTCCATCACAATGAATTGTGCTATCAGATATGGATCGCAACAGGTGCTATGCAGATGGAAACCAATGCAACTAGGATACATAAGCAGAGAACATAACAATGCCCAGTCGATCGTGTTCCTATCAACAAAGTTGTCTGGTGTTGAACTCAGCGTCTGCTAAGCCTGCTACTAGGACATCCACAACACCCGAATCAATGACGTCACTCACAATGCCAGCCAAACTGCTGATCGCGCTCGGCAAAAAGTAGCGAACTGATGCAGGTCGTCGCGAATATGTATCTTTTCCGTACTATCTTGCCATGTTCAAAGGTGCCAACAGGAGCGAGTTTTTTCCTTACCCTCGCGACAGTTTATGCCTCCAGTGTGTTCACTGAAAGCATAGGACGTGAGTGCATAGATATGGAGGAGATAAATGTGCGAATGTCGACAATATACGTGGACGTACCCTCTTTTACGTTGCGTTTCATCGAAGCGACAACAGTGACGAACACGATGCTCGCGCGCCGCCGCTGTTTAAATAGATTAGGGCATTTGCAGCATTTGCAGCGTATACAAGAATTCATCACCGTGCATGTTGAAGACATAGAGCAAGCCTATTACTTTATTCACGCACAATGCGCTTGTCGTCACTAATTCTACCACGCAATAAACCAGTGTCCTCCCGTCGCCAACCGCTGTACAGAGAACCGCAGAGCCTCAAGCCGCTGAACCCACATACCAGCCATTCTGGTACTTCGCCGGATATGTTTCCTCGGGAAACAGTACCTCGTAGAGGTTCTTGACCTTCCTTGAGCCCAAGAACCCACTATCGAACGAAGTCTTGACCAGCATCTCCCAGTCGTCGTGGTCCTCTGGACATTGTCAGCTTGTATCATGCTTGGCAGGTGTAGTGACTACCTACCCCAGTAGACCGACTGGCAGCTGCAGTAGTCTCTGCCGCAATTGTGGTGACTGTGCATGATCGGCCGCTGATGGCTACGGCACCAGCGGAAGTGCCCTTCACGGAAGCACTTTGTGTCGAACGTCGGTCGGCCACACACACTACATCAAGGGTCAGTGCAGATAGGTGATTGGAGATGGGAAGATACTTACCAGGTGCGCTGGTCACCAGGACTCTTCTTCTGGGCGGCAGAAGCAATCCTCTCCAGAGTGAACGGCAGGAAAGTCGCGTTCTCACTACTGCCACTCTTCCTCGCCGGCGGTACTGCGCTCTGCGGGGACTCTGCAGAACGATCATGCGCCGCTGGCGGCTGACCGCGTCGAGTGCCACGGTTGTCGACGGAGTGCCCAGTGTTCAGAGGTGGCGGCACACCAGGTATGCGACGATGCTCAGAGAACCCTGGACGGGCACCGAGCATCGGTGTTGGCGCACGAGACGACAGAGAGTGGCCAGGTGCAGGAAAGGAGGAAGGTGCAGGAAATGAGGACTGCGCAAGGGCAGCTTCAGCTGTAGCCAGTCGGCGCTCCAGAATATCAAGTCGCAACGCCATTTCGACCCTGTACTGGGCGAAGTTGCGACTCAGCGCCTCGAGTTGATCGATAAGATACTTGGTACTCATCGTTGTTGGAGATGGTGATATTGGATCGTGACTGGGTTCTCGAAGAAGAGGAGAAGATTGGCGGTGTTGGAGGACAGGAGGCACGTTTGTACTTATATAAGGACGAGGACGGGGAGCTTCGATCTGTTCAGTGAAGCGATTTCGCTCGAAACCGCTTAGCGCCTCGAACTTTTCGATGGCTTCCCGAGAAATCATTGGGGGATATTACGTCACTGATGAATAGGTTGGAGGTATTGCGAGAGAGCGGCGCTGGAGCAGCTTTTTCAAGTAAGCTTGATTGCTAGGCGCATCAAGATTGGGCGTGATTGAGCAGATGACAGTGCGCAATTGTTTGTGAGCCCGCATAGATGCTTGGTCACAATACACTTGTTCATTGTCGTCTGCGCTCTCACTGATATAAGGTGCTTGACGATAATTGACAAACCTGTTGTGAATGACCTTGACACGGGAGCCACGGTGAATCTTCGTAATTGCTCCGTGTTAAGTCAGATATAGCTACATGGCTCGAGTATTCCCCTCGATCAAGCAAGTATGACCGTAATGATTGCGGTGCTTTAGCTCAAGCCAGAGCATGACTCGAGGATCAAGATATCCTCGAACATGAACTGGATCACCTGGAATACCACAACATCATGAGAAGAAAGCATGTTTGTAGTTGCATGATTATCGAATGTCATTTGACTGCGGTCTTATAGCCCTAGTTCACACAAAACATGCCCAGCATGCTTTTCTTGCTACGGGTTCATGGAACATGTGTCTAACCTCCACCTAATGTGCTCCGCTGTCTTTACATGTCGCCACGTTTGTACCCAGCTCCTCCATTTTTCTTGGCTCACATGCATTCCCCATGCATGTGATGGCCACCCTGAGCTTGTTGGGGCGGTCCTGCGCGTGGGACAGCACCCTGAGCGTACGCGGGGAAGAGGAGCTGATTCAGATACTCCGTCGACAGTCCCTTCTGACCGATCCAACCGTCTCGATAAGCGTCTGCGACCACTTCGTTCCAGTTGCCGCAATCCTCTGTGTATATGGTTAGCGTAGTCACTTTGATATGGAACTCTGTGAGTACTTACCCCAGAACACTGGCAGGCAGTCGCCGCGCTCTTCTGCCAGCACCGAACACGACGTGTACGTTCGTGTTATGATGCGACCGTGGGTGCGACACCAGGCCATGTGACCTTCACGGAAGCAGGTCTGGTCAAAGGCATCACGTGGACAGCCTGTTGTGCTACTATAGAAGCTGTCAGTATTTGTTGTTGCTGGGATATAGAACAGATAACTTACCACTGCCTCAGCATACCCTGCTGGCGGAACTGGTGTTGCCTAATTGCCAGGCGTTCGATCACCGCTGGCAATTGCATCACGTTGTCGCTAACAGCGGCGTGTGAGGGTCTGGCGGGATGGGGAGGGGGAGGAGGAGTAGCATGACGAGAAGCACCAGCGACCAGCGAGCGCAGTTGTGCATTCTCAGCCTCAAGGTAATGGATACGAGCCTTGAGGTCTTGTGCTTCGGCCTTGAGCGCGACGTTCGCGTCACTCAGGATCGCGACTTGTTGCGAGACGCTGTCGAGCATGTTCCTCATGGCTCCGTGGTTGTCGGTGGTGGGGAAATGGGAGTACGGAAGCATGTTGTACGGATCGGTGATAGTAGTATATAGGTATTTTGATGTAGTCGAGAAGTGGAGAGGGGTTGGCGGTGATAGTATAAGTATGATGGCGGTGGTGGTAGTTTGTTATATCAAGCGGGTCTGCCGCAGCACGAGCCTATGTCACTTTCACTGACCAAACTTGATGCCCCGCAACCCAGTCTCCTGGGCTTCACAGCTTTTGCTTGATTGTTAAGACTTTCTTGCAACGATGTGCCATCAGTAAAGTAGATCGAAGTTGCACTATGTTCAGGAAGGAAGATTTCATTCGTAAGCTGTGGAGAGATCTATGAAAAAGCCACTGGCGGATATCGTGTGCAAAAGAACACCCGAGAGCCATATGCCCACCTCAAACGCCGGAGAAAACCTTACATGAGCCTTTCAAATATCATCGGTCATATTCTTATGCCGTGACGTGAGCTCAGAGGTTTCCAGACCACTCAGGATCCGTGCAAGGGCCACCTGTTGCTGCGATTAGCAATGTGAACGTACATGAGACTCGGCTTGACTTACTGTAAGGTGGAGAGTCACCCAAGATCTCCTCCAGAAAATCGAATACACGTCGAAGGACGATGACGTTCTCCTTGATGATGGTATCCGGGTGGGCGCGGACATATTGTTCCAGCTCGTACAGCGCCATCTGAATCCGGAACTTCCGATCAGAAACCATCTGTACGTGCCTCCCAAGCAGAGAAGTGATGTTTCCCCAAGATCCTGGAGGAACAGTTTTTCGGATTGTTTGGTCGATGTCTTTGTAATGCTGTGCGGCGCGGCGCAACAATACAGTGTGGCGCACTGGAGTGCTGGGGATCATGGCTGGCAAGAGTTCATCAAGCCAGGGTGGGAGAACAGACTCTTGAGAGTTAGAAGACATTTGGATAGTGAAGAAATGTGAGTATTTTAGTAAGGTAAACCTTGGTGTTGAGAAGATCGAAGGCAGTGAGCTGCGGAGAAGTATATTGCGAAGCCAAAGTCATATAACAGCTCGAGTACGTGAAGGCACCCCCCAGCGTGACGTACCCACCATCACCGCCGCATCTGCCTATCTCAATGTTACCGTCGCCTCGCGCACGTGCTTTGCGTGGCCAGCTGTGCCCGCTCGGTCCATCACTGGGCAACGGACTAGCGCCTGATCCGAGCGTGCCCGGAGGGCAGACATATAAACCCCTCTTCCCCCCTCCCAACTCTTCTTCTTTCTCTTCAGCGGCTTCCTTGACGGTGGAATCGGTAAAACAGCTATCTCCCCTTGCTGCCAGGCTTGCCTGGACCGATGTGCATTCAAGCTCAGTCCGAAATCGAAAACCCTTTACATCTCCAGTGTTCGTGTGCTCTCCCATGCGCAGCAGAACAGGACGGTGGAATTAGTGGGGACATTTGTGTGCTTTGCTCTTTTCTTAGTGACCTGTTAAGTGAACAATGTATGTGAATTCTCCCGATCTTCCAATTTCCCCACATGGTGATGCTTTTCCCGACCTTGCCTCGTGTTTGCGTTTTTGTGCTGTGAAGCCAGTTGTATCACCGCTGCAGCTCATAGGGATCTGTTTCCGTTGATACACTGTCCCAATGTATTATATAAATTCATCCTGTTGTCGCTCCAAAGCTGCTGTTGGCTCTCAGTGCGGAGGTGACCATGATATTGTGATAGTAGAAGTGCATTGTGTGAGCGTTTTGTTCCATGTTATTGTATAGGTGAATTTGTTTTGCTCTCGTGAACTCGCGCACTCACCTCAGATATTTCATGACAAAGTCGCTCTCTGATCGATCATCTCCCAAATCCACATACTTCTACAATCAATCCTCTACAAAACCCATTATAGCCATGTCAACCGAGAATAGGCAACCTCTTCCACCTCAGCCCAAACACATCTGGAGGACTCGCCGAGCGATCTTCAGCGCCGACGTCCAGCGAGACGAGCTCGGAGTCAAGAACACCATTGGCGTCATCTGGGGCAAAGAAGGCGCTGAGAAAGCAACCGAATTGTATATAACCCTCAACATCAGCTTTGAAATCGTATAAGCCAGAGGCTGACACTTTGTAGCCAGCTGGACCTCTTACGGCGCTGGCCGTTCCTTCGTCTCGAGGCCAGATTTGGCCGTTACCACAGCCAGAAGGAGAGGGAGAGGATGGCGGGGATCCAGAGGATGGAGGAAGTCCAGATCTGGGTAGATGGCGTGCAGTGCTCGGGATGAGAGAAGCTGGACGCACTTGAGGCGCAAGACAACGCGCTGGCGTTGACTTTGCCTACACCGGAAGGCACTAAAGCCCTCCCGACAGGTGTAAGGTAGTCTGACTCGAGGATGAGGAGAGCTTTGGGTGC
This sequence comes from Neodidymelliopsis sp. IMI 364377, assembly GCA_027946375.1. Classification (NCBI taxonomy): domain Eukaryota; kingdom Fungi; phylum Ascomycota; class Dothideomycetes; order Pleosporales; family Didymellaceae; genus Neodidymelliopsis; species Neodidymelliopsis sp. IMI 364377. The sequence continues at coordinate 48,964 of JAPEUT010000055.1, read as the reverse complement.
CTTCGGGCCGTACTTTAGAACTGCCAGGAAGTTGGTATGGAGGCATTGAGGGTGCCAAACCAGTAGACAATAAGACATCTTGAGCATGCGATGCGAGCTGCGCCGTCCCCAAATCAATCTTGTCTCAAGTCCACCATAACACTGCTGAATTCACAGCCGGCGTGCTGGCCCACGTGTGGTTTGAGCTGCCGCCTGTGCACCATGAGCCAGATTCTTTCACTGCGCACTGTGGTTAGCCACCCGTTTGATCTCCTCGCTCCGTCGCCCTCAACATTGGCAGCTACCAACACCAGTATCACCACCACCAATCCACTCGCAACTCTGCATGTGAATACCACACCAGGCTCAAAGATCTGGTATTTCTAGACAGTTCGCACAGCTCCAACTGTTTACATCTGTTGAGATGTCTGCTAATCTCGAAGGTAAGCTCCGAATTATGACACCTGAACGGGAGAACCTTCTAAGACTGACTTTGCAGACGCGGCTGACGATGTGGTGGACTTCGATCCACACGATTTCATCGAGGCTCAGCGCGCACTTGATGAAGCTGACGACGATGAGGACGGCGAGAGCGAAGATGAGTCCGACAACAACCACGACCTTGCGAACGAGATCATGGCGGGGTTCGGATTCGAACAGGACGAAGGCGACGATAATCTCCCCGAAACAGAAGCCTCTATGGTGTAAGTCCTACCTGACCTTCCTGCGACAACTACCCCCCAGAATGATCCATAAGCACAGAAACCATGCTAATAGAGTGACTTCAGCAACCCCAACGTGAGCACGCAGAATGAGGAGCAAAGCGATGAAGACGAGTTCGAGGACGTCCCGCTCTATACAGCGCAGCAACCCGGCACTGCGACAGCAACCACTTCTGCCGCTTCTGAAGGTCTTACAGCCACAATCGACGTGGAAGAAGAGCCTCTCTGGCCAGTGAGTGGTAAGCGTAAGAAACGCAAGCCCTCGAAAACACACAACTGGCACGGGAAGCCGCGTGTCTTCAATGACCAGGGTGAGGAAATCGGATACGTAGAGCCGCCACCTGCGGAACACACATATGTGTTCGTTTCTGACGACTTCATTCCAAATGGAGATCCATACCACGCAAAGGGTTGCGAGAAACGGACGACGTTCGAGTCTGATCCTGTTCCTGAAGACCTTCAGTACAAAACTGTTGCACGGGGTGAACAATTGAATGCCGTTGATAAGCTCTTCAACTGGTGCAAGACACGTCCCACGTCCGCTCTTCGAGGTCAGCCCGGCTTCAATCAGGAGGGTTACAATGACGGCAGACGCCCTCGTCACTTCGTGCTCAAGATGGGTCCTCCGAATGGTCCAGTTGGAGACGCTGTCCGCGTTGCTCAGCGATTGGGGCAGGTAATTCGCGAGTTTTTCTACACTCGCCTGGCCAAGTCCTATCTCACGATTGAGCTCGAAATCCCATTCATCCACATCGCCGGTACAGGGTACTTCAAAGAATATCTGGACAAAATCAGGGGGTTGATGAGCCCGATGGGGGCGAGCGCGAAGAAATTTACGCAGCGACTCGACGTCATCCTGGCCCCAGAGCCTACTGCCAAGTTCCGCAACTGCGAATCCCGTGTGTTCTACCCGGAGGCATTCGACTACGAAGCGGAGTGGAAGAAGCGGGTGGGTCAGAACTCGTACATCTGGTGGGCGATTGATCCTTCGACCCAAACGCACATGCCAGATGGATGGCTGCCGACTAAGGAACAACGGGAAGAAGCGAAGCTGGCTTACATCGCGCGAGGCGATACCATCAACGCTGAGAAGCCTGTGCAGGTAGATGCCGCCATTGCTGACATCAAAAGCTTCATTGACGAGGTCGGGAACTTTCGCAACCGAGAAACCTCCACAGCTACAACGCCATCAGCGATCGATGCTTTTCATGCTCTTGCTGACAATCCGACGAGCCCAGCACAGGGTGCAGACACCGCGTCGCATGTCGCACAACTCTCTGCTCACATTTCCCCGGTGCCAGTACCGACTTCCGCTTCAGACAGCTTTACAGCTCCACTTCCTGTTGTTACAGGCCGCCAGGACGCACTTGAGGCTCTCGAGCAAACGAGAACGCACCAGATGCCAGCACCGTCATCTTCAACATCCTTCGGAGCTACAGGTTCATCAAACGAAGCTCCTTCCCACGTTGTTAACGCACCTACGTCTCGGTGGTCGCCATCGGCTCACACACCTCTGTCTTCGTACTCATCTGCTGCTTCGCAGTTGTTCACTCGTGGTCAGAGGTCTGCCCTCCATCGACCTCACAGTCTGATGTACACCAATTCCGAGCCTCGTCAGCCCCGACGATTACTACCAGGTCGACAAGAGTCTGTAACAGCCCAGTACGTAACCGAAGCAAACCCGTTGACTTCGACAACGTTGCCACGCACGGCATCGCAATTTGGCCATCGTACTACGCCCTTCGCACCTCAAGTCCCACAAGAGGTTCATCAGTCATCAAGTATTGAATTGCCGTACGGCTTGGGGGCTCTTGTCGAATGGCTACAGAGCCAAGAAACTACGGAGGTCGCCCAGAGCAACACTGGCCAGGCACCGACGCAGATTGAGCGAACATACGCACCAGCTTATGGTACCCAGTCATACCCAACTGAGTACGCGCAGGCGCCGCAGCAACCGCAGTTTCTGCAGCGACCGCAATACTCACCGCCTCAACAGTACTCGCGAGCACAGCAGTACCCACAGATGACCAGTATGGGCTTGCAGTCTCCGTCAGCCGAAGGCATGCAGGCTTCGAGGAACTTGCAGACACCGACGATGCCGTCTCAAGGTCTACGCTGGCCGAGACGCGATGACCAGTCCTTGTCGCTCACGCCTCTTGATGCTCTGAATACGCAACCGCATGCAGTGCCGCGCGAGACCCAAAATCCAGCTCCACACAACTTTGGCTCCGGACTGACACAGTTCAATCAATCCGTGTACGGTGCTCCTTTTGTTCCTTCGCGACCTCAGCCAGCGCATACCTTGATGCCAAGCACGCCATCGGGGCGATCAATGCCGAGTGCGCAGTATCCATCGGCCACTCAAATGTATCCAGTATCGAGCAGGAATCCAGCAGTACTAGCACAAGTGGGGTCAGCTTCTAACACCAGCTCGGCTAGGGGATACTACAGCGAGGCACAGCAACGCGCGTTGGCAATCCAAGAGCTGCAGCGGCAGCACGCGGAGCAGCAGTACACTGAGGGGAACAGAATCCGACTGCAGCCGACTCAGCCGGCCCAGGCCCCGTATCCCCTTGGTCAACTTGGGGCCACCGTTGCAGGTGTTCCTCGTGACGGAGGGCTGGCAGCTCAGACGCCGCCACCTGCTTCAACGCTCGGTAAACGCAGGGGTGACGATGAGCATGATGAGACGCAGGGAGAGAAGGGCTCGAAGCAGTAGGCCATAGCGGGGAGTTTGATACAGAAACAACTGGTGTAAACGATTTCTATTGCTGGCGGGAGGCGTCAGCGGTATGGTGGACGGATCCGGGCACAAAATGAGACTGACGGCAGAAGATTAGGCTGTATGGACTCGATTGGCGCTTTCTGTCAGTAGGACAAAGAATTGATAACAGTGCAAAACTCGAAAATGGTACTTAAATTGATTTCCAGATCGGAGCGTCTTTGTTCTCGACTCCTCAAGCCCCAAAATTTCTTTCAAGCTGATCTTTGACTGCCAAGCCATCACGCTTGTAAAGACTAAGTGGTTGGTACCACTCATGAGCAATGTGCTTGTCGCACGATGTGGCGCTACAATGACAGTACCGAGTGTGAGAGTTATCGTTATGAACTCACAGTGGTGTAGACTTGGTAGAGCACTACAATCCTAGCTACTTCTGATGTGACCAAAGTCTATAGCAATCACCTGGACACAGTCAATGAGCGAAATGCGATTCTCAAAGACGTAAAGAAGGTGGAAAATGTAAGAAACGTTGAAAACCATCATTACGGTATCATGTTGCGAACTTATCTTACCCTCGACAGCCGGATACGGATTTGGCGTCCGCAGACTGGAAATTCGATTCAAGAACTTCGTGACAAAGCTATGATAGATGATATCAGGCTTGGTGAGCAAGATGACTTCCGTAGCTACATCGGCGACGCCTTGCCAATATGCAAAGGTCGTCATTGGGGGGAGTTTTGTAGGTATCCTTGATCGCATGTTGATTACGGTGGCTCAGACTTGGATGTTGGCGTTGACCTTGCTAAACTCCGATGTTGGATAGACAGCACAGATAGCCCAGGACACAGTGGGAGGCTCACATACAGGACCTGGGTGAGGCAAGAAACAAGACAAGAAAAGTGAGCATGGTTAACAAGCTGAAGGCCTAACGAGAACGTGCTGACCAAGAGGCTGTCAAAGAACATCGCCCTTGTGGAAAGACACGGACACGGTGGCGAAGCTCAGCCTGTCGGAAAGGCAGACTTTCGGTTATATGCAACCCGTGCTTACCTGATGTAGATGGGCTGTCAAGAGACACGTAACCCTCGTGATCTTCAATGATGGATGTGTGGTGGTGTGGACGTTCTGCTTGACCGCTGACGAGATGAGACGGCACTGCAGGGCGGCAACTTTCAACTCCACCCACACCTTTCCTCTTTCGGCAGTGACGTTTTTGCCAAAACACCACTCTTTCCTCCCTTACACAAGTGACTACACCAGAAGATCAACGCAACACTTCGAATACACGCGCATTCCGATGCTGTCACCCCGAAATGATCAGAGGAATTACCGAAAATTGGCGGTCGTTGTTCCGCTCGCGCGTCGTGTGTCAGATTGCCTGTCCAATCCACAGCTGAATCGTCGAGTCGTCAACAACAACTCGTGACCCTGATGTCAGGATGTCACTATGCATGTCGCCAGGAGAAGCATCTCTAGTCGAGATACGCTATTTCCCCGCAATCTCCATCAGTCTTTCTCTTGGCTATGATAAGGAGGCTGGAGCGCTCGACACCCTGGTGAGCCACCATTGCGGCACTAATGCCGTTACTCGGACACGTCGTAATGTGCCTTGATTCGCATAAACTCTTCGCACTACACTCGCGATCCTCGATACTCGCGTTCCGTTGAACTTCCCTTACCATCGTGCAAATATTTCCCAACAGTCATGGCCAGTCTAGAGAAGGAGTCAGTCGAACGACACGAAGTGATGCCGCAGACGATGGAGGAACTCAAACACGTCAAGACAGTCGATACAATACACAATGATGAAGCTCTCCAAGTTCTCGCTCAGTACGCTGGAGATGAAAGTTGGACGCCAGAAGAAGAGAAAACGTTGGTCCGAAGACTCGACCGCAAGCTGATCTCGCTGCTGGTCATTACCTACGGTCTACAGTACTACGACAAAGCCATGCTTTCGCAAGCTGCTCCCTTTGGTCTCCGAGATGATCTCAGACTTACTACTGGTAACCGCTACTCATTCTCGTCAGCCATCTTCTACCTTGGGTTCATCGTTGGCAGCTACCCAGCGATCCTGATGTCTCAAAGGTGGCCAATCGAGCGTGTCGCGTCTGGCATTGTAGCCGTATGGGGCGTTTGCCTGATGTGCTCAGCAGCGTGCACGAATTGGCAAGGTTCGTCTGACAATTACCCCAAGAACGCCAAACATCTGACTCTCATCAGGTTTTTACGCTCAGCGCTTCTTTCTTGGCTTCCTAGAGTCTGGAATATCGCCTATGTTCATGCTTATCGTTGGCGGCTGGTACAAAAAACGGGAGCAAGCCCTACGAATGGGCGCCTGGTATTCTGCAACTGGTTACGTGTCCATGGTGTCGCCCCTCATCAACTATGGACTCGGACACATCACTGGCGGAGGACTCAACTCTTGGCAGTACATGTATCTCGTTGCCGGCGCGATAACTGTCTTATGGGCTCTCGTCATTCTGTTCTTTATGCCGCCCGATCCCATCCGTGCGAGAGGATTTAGTGACCGCGAGCGATACATCGCCGTCGCACGGATGAAGGAGAACAATTCCGGTGTTCGGAACAAGCACTTCAAGGTAGCTCAAGTCTGGGAGTCACTTTACGACGTGAAGTTCTGGTTGATCTTCAGCATTGCATTTCTGATGATGATTGCGAATGGACCCGTCTCGTCCTTCATTCCAATCATCATCTCAGGTGAGTAATCGCGGGTTCAATCATGCCGGTCCGGACATACTGACAGACATTGTAGGGTTTGGTTATAATCGTCTCAATTCACTGCTTCTCACAATGCCAGCGGGAGCCATCATTGGCACCATTGAACTTACTGCACCGTATCTCGCATACAAAATCTCAGGCATCCGGACTTGGCTAATTGTTGTCTGCCAATGCGGTACCATCACAGCGTCCATCCTGCTTTGGCGGCTGCCACGGGGTGAGAAAGGCGGTCTGTTGTTTGGTTGCTACATCCTTGCAAGCTTCGGTGGTGCTTATGCTGTGTTGATGGGCCTGCAGATCGCCAACACCGCCGGGTACACGAAGCGGTCAGTAACTTCTTCGGGTATCTTCGTGGGATACTGTTTGGGTAAGGGAAAAATCAATTCGCAAAATATATGACACGCTAACCAAACTTGAGGTAACTTTGTCGGCCCACTTCTCTTCAAGCCGCAAGACGCCCCGGCATACGGTCCAGGTTTTGTTGCTGTGCTGGCAACCTCCATTGCTGCTGCGGCTCTAGCTGTTGTATACCGCTATATTTGCATATTCGAAAACAGACGCCGCGATAATTCGGGCACCATGGAAGGCTACGATAACGCATACGACGATGATCTTACGGACATGAAGAATCCGCAGTTCAGATATACGCTGTAGGCCCGCCATTGCGCCTTATTCGGACTCTATGACCCTAATGCTTGAGCGAAAAGACCACGTAGGCTCGGTTAGTTTTCACATTCAAATGCTGTTATCGTCCAGGTAACCACAGGTCGTGCGGGGTTCATAGTGGCTATTTGCCTCGAAGCATGGCGTCGCACTTTTAGTGCTGATTACGACCATGGTCCATGGCTTCAATGCCCCACAACAACACCTCAAGACAAGGTGCCGACCGCAGATGCAGCAGGAATATCTGCACCCATTGATAAACCTCCACCAGATGCACGATAGCAGTGTGTTGCCCCTCATCATGAACCATGGTTTGGCGCGCCACAAGCCCTCAGATTTACAACACTGCAATACTCTCATCACAACTTCCAGGTCTCGGGCTGCACACTTGAACTTTTGCGACATCTCTTACTTCGAAATTTTTCTTATACATGGTCAACTGATGTTGGGAATGGTAGTGGTATCTGAAGTGGGGGCGTCTTCATTAAAGCTGTACGTGGATATGAGCGAAGTACTAACTTCTGAGCCGTGAAACTAGCTGACCTGAATCCAGACATACTGCAAAGCTATGGCGAGGCGCTTGTTTGGACGCAAAAAGTCTTCCATGAAGCTTCCTGATATGTCCTCGGACAGCACCTCGATGTTGAATACGGCTGTACCCACTACTCAGAAAGGCACTCTTGCACTCCCTACAAACCTAAACCATATCGTGGACGCTGCGCACGACAATTTTCCCCGACATCTTCCTGGTATCGAGGCTAGTGAAGATGAAGTGCGTTACTTTCTGTATCAGGTTCTCACAATGGCAAGTCACAAGCTCGTGTTTCGTGCGCCTCAATGGGTGCTGGAAACATGCATGAGCTGGAAAGGGAAAGGAGATAGGCTTAGGTCATTGTCTTCTGTTGACTTCCAGTTGCTCTGTCCTTTGGACCCTGGACATGCCATTATCGATTGGGATGTGAGAAATCTCAGATTCAAATTGCAAAAGATACCACCGGCTGGGGTTCGGTATACTATTGGAAGTCTCATTCGTAATGTTGTGACCGAGCTGAAGAACAGAGAAATTGGTAACCAAAGCCCTGGCTGGCAAGGTTCATCCGACCCGCAAGAGACCGGTTCAATATTCCCAAGGGGCATGGGTTTGATTCAGACCTCCGCTTCTCGATTGGCTAAAGCGCCATCAAGATCCTCTCTGAACCCTCATCCCGAGGTCATTACCAGGACTCCAATGTACAACATGAGCAATTACTCTTTGCCTCATTTACATCATGTTCAGCCGATCAACGTGCACCATGCCCCGACATTCATGTCGTACGGCAAGTCCCCAGTCACGTCGAACTTCCAGCCCACTAGTTCAGAGACTACTCGACGCGCCACCCAGTATATAGACCCATCCCATCCGGTATCACCTGTTGGCTCCCATACTTCTTCCTATTGCCAGGCAGACAATTTTTCATCCCACCTCAGCGTGACCACTGCGAGGACGTCACCCCCAGGGTCGGAGACTGAGGCTTACCTTCGCGCTGTTGGCATTGGTCAACCCCATACAGATACATCCTCGATCATGACCGGGAATAGTTGCGCCATTGAGTTCCAAAGAACGAACCAATCACCAACGCAGCCTGCGCCAGTGGTAGAACCAGCTCGATACCAAGCTTGCTTTTCGTTGTCAGTACCTCGCATACAAAGGCCTTCTATGCATCCTGCTCTTCGCCTGTCACATCTGCGTGCTGGATCCCACTTCGACAGTCCCAACATCTATGCTCAGTCAGAGGCCTCCTTATCGCCCTCCGATAGTGGCACATACAGACAAGGTCTACAGCGACATTCTACAGACTACGCGCAGCAATCACGATTTGCGCAGTTCGGGTGTCCTTCAGTTTACTCTGGGGCCAGCTACAATGCGCCCACTCTATCATCAGCTCAGAGTTATGTTACTGCAAGATCTTACATACCTTCGACAATCGGACCAGTATCGGACTTCGCTAAGATCTCTCACTCAGGGTCAGCAATGCAATCATCGCGTACCAATTCAACGATCATACGCCCAACAAACAACTATCGAGTGGATGACCATGCATTTCAGTCTGCTGAACATGTCAACTTGACATCGAAATCTCCACAAGAGAGGTTCTTGACGAGAAAGATGGAGAATCGGCTTCATACTACGCATCATAGTGTTGACGTGAGGCCAAGTAGCCGTCCACATGCACGCTTGAAGGATTCAACAGGCGGTGGGAAGATTGTTGGTCCTTCTGTACGATTTTTGGACCCGCGGACAGGGTTCCCCAGATTGACGATCTACGAGGTTTTGGAGGAAAGAGAAAAGCTAGAGAAGATGGAACACAGAACCAGGCCCAGCATGGACTTGACGGGAAAACCGATGACTTTATACGAGATGATCGAAGAAAGAGCGATCCTGGACGTGAACAATCAGTCTTCCGTGGAAGATGCAGCGATAAAACAAAACTGGAAAAGCTACTTCTGATGGAATGGAGTGGTTGGTGATGGAGGAAACCCTGCGATATGTTATATCGGCCAGGTTTCCAATTGCGGACAACTCACATTTGCACACGCCTCGAATTCACAAAATGCTGTTGCCGACGAGTATAACTTTCTTATATGGACCAAATAGCACTCTCTTAGATGGACATAAATTCTCAACTCAGTATCATTTTCTTTGTCTATTCTTCCAACAGGACAGGCACAAGACCAAACTCACACCGCCAAATTTTCATAGACGCGAACAACTTCTACACCGTTGCCTATATCCATTACTCCCGCAACATCACCAACTATCACCTAACTCCTCAGCAACCAAAAATTTCCAACCCTCAGCCCCGCGGTTGTGGCGCAAACAAGGTTTCAGCGGCTCTGAGCGGCATTCTTCGGCGATGCTGATATCTCGGCGATGCAGTTTCTTCGGCACTACGAAACAAGCAGCGTGCGAGAATTACCGGAGAAAAGCGCAGTCTTCGACGAAATGTCAAAGCAATTGCTGGATTGGGGAGGAGTGGGCTGGAGAGGGATAGTAAGGTTTCGGTAATCTAGGAGAGGCTTTGGTGGGGAAGGTTGGTGATTTTAGTGGGATTTTGTGGAATGCCGGCAATGGGATGGAGTGGGTGAGTTTCTGTGGAGCAGTTGGGTTTGGTGTGTATATATTTCATGATTTGAGTCTGGGGTCTTCATGTCGTGGTTTTGGTGGTTCAAAGTCGGTCTTCTGAAAAGGTGCACAGTGGATATAGCTCGTGTCTTGTTCGAAACTGGCAGTACTTAGCATGGAATTCGATTCGATACCATAGGTTATTTTGGTCGTGGCATAGCCTACAGAGCATGATGTAGTTGAATCTAGGCCGCCGTAATCTCTCGAAAATCGAGCATAGACGAACTTGTATCGTCTTATTGTTCCTCTATTTTTCTCATCCTCCATCCCTCATCCTTAAACCACAGGATCTCGAATCATGACTGTATTTCGGTCCTCGCCTTCGCCCCCGTACTTGGTCAAGTCGAACACCTCCTCGTGCCTTGGCGTGAAGCCGCACCTAGCGTACAGTGGTCGTCCCATGACCGAGCTCTCAAGGAAACATGGAAGTTGAGCGATGTCTGCTTGTGACGTGCCCCATTTGACAAGCTCTGCGCCAGCGCCCCGTCGATGGTGGGCCGGGTCGGTCACCAAGATGTGCAAGACTGGGCAGTTAATTAGCACGTGGAGGGTTTAGAGCGGACAGTGGAACATGGTGATAAGGTAAGAACCGATGGAGACAGGAGTGTCTTCCTGGATTTCTGAAATAATGGGATCCATCTCCTTGACAATATGCATCATGGACAGGAATGTAGCGTGGCTGTGAGGACTTACAGTAGAATGGCTTCGTTCCCATGAACTCTCTCCTCACACGATTGAGATACCACATGAAGTCGATCATCGCATGCTTGCCATCTTCATCTGCTCCTGGCACTGGCAGCATAGCGTGAATCTCCTCTTCCTTGCGCTCTTTCTGATTGATGCGCCACTTGGCACCGGCGATCATCTGGCCGTCCAGCTCGGTGTCGATCACCTTGAGGTATGTGATGTCCTTCTCGCCGCGGAAAGATTTGATATGCTTCTCGACGGATTTGTTGATGTATTCTTCTGAAGGCGGGTTTTCGACCATGAAAGCTGTCATTCCGCCGCCAGTTCCAAAGGCTGCAATTTGGATCCGCACAAACTGTGGGATGTCCATCTCTGAACATGGGTGGACTTCGAGGACCATACTGGCAGTGATATGTTGGGTGCTTGATCAAATCTATTGGTGTTGTCGGCGTTGTTTGATGCTCTTGATGTTGGTGATGCGGAGGCCCAAGACCTTAAGGCGACGAGGCTGACAGGACGCTTCGTTTGTACTTTCCTCCATTGGTATAGACTACATCGCGTCAATATTGTGAGTCAAACAACGCCCTTCAACACTATACAATGACTCAGCATCTTCTCGTCCCCATGCAACGCCCTTTCCATCCCCCACGCGATGCCCTTCGTCTTTCCCTGCTGGGTGCGGGTTGTGCTGGGCGTGCGCAGTGGAAGATCCTTCAAACTGCGGGGTAGCCAGCTAGCCTTGCTGTATGTCGCGGCCGCCACGCGACGCCAGCCTTGCGTAGAGGACAACAACGAAGCGTCCATAGGTATCGTCAGCGATTGAGAGGTCCGAAGAGCGTCATCGCGTTGAAAATGTAAGCCGATTGTCGATAGCGACCACTCTCTACTCAGATCGCCTATGGACATTTCCTTCCGGGAAGCCACGTTTCCCGTTTCGGCAGCAAGGGCTACCAACGTCTGGACAAGCTCACCAGGCCAACGGCTGATCAACGCATGGCCATTAACAACGGTCAAGGCGCGGAGATCCTGAGACCGTGCGCTTGGAACGCCTCAGCCTCATCGATGAAACGTGCTGCGGTTCGGCGTATCTCGAAACCAAATGCTGAAACCAGTCACAGAAAGGTGACACCCATCAGCAGAACTCAATGATCGGACTTGACGACATATTGGAAGCAGTATGGAAGAGCATAGTTCGATATCGTTGTGTACATGTGCAATCCTCGGATGGAGCGTGTACGTTGGACCGCCAGCTTGCAACATGCAGACCGGCGTGGCTGCCATCGACTTCCTGCGCGCCCAATCTCTCACGTGAGCTCGACATTTCGCCATTGTGTTGCACACCGCATCACAACACCATGCCAAGCCCCTCGTATCTTCCTCAGAATGCCGAAGGAGCCGCCTCAGAAACGGCGTGAACTCACCGTACATATGGCCGTTGAGCCTCGGCTCGTGAATCTTACCAAGAGAGTGGAAACTCTCGGTACAAATCAGCAGATCATGTCTCAGATCTACCGGGACGTCCCTTCAACTGCTGCTAAACGCAGCCCTATCCGGTAGCCTCCTCCTAGCACCGCACCACTCCTGTCAACACTGAGCTTATTCTTGCATGGAAAAGCCGGTAACACGCGCTCTGGGCGCAATGGCTTCTAACGGTATGTACTATTGTAGGACTGCGCATGACGTCTGATGGCACTCTGGAGTAGCTCCAAGTTCGAAACATGACAGATTTGTGTGTCGTCGAGTACCTCTATGATTTGACTTCCACACAGTACCTCGGTTGACCAGATCAACACCTATATCGCTGTTGTATAAGTACGTGACCGGGTACGTACCAATCGAGTCATAACACAACTTCAGCTTCATTTCCACATCACTCACTTCCTTGGACTGGTTTCCTGCACACTATCACTTACAATTTCTAATCATCTTTAATCATACTACAACTATTACCGTTCAACAACAATCACCATGAAGTCATTCGCACCCCTTCTCGTTCTTGTTCCCTTCGCCTCTGCGGCCCTGACATCCTCGACCCAAAATGATGTTACCAACGGCAGTGGCTGCAAGGCTATGACTGTTCTTTTCGCTCGCGGTACCACTGAGGGTGGCAACATGGGTACCGTCGCTGGTCCACCGTTCGTTTCTGCGGTCGGCAAGATGATGGGAGGCGCACAGAACCTTGCTGTCCAGGGTATCGAGTACCCTGCCGACATTCCCGGGTTCCTGGCTGGAGGTGACGCAGCGGGATCCAAGTTGATGGCAACCATGGTTGGCCAGGTCATGGCTGCATGCCCGGACACCGCGCTTGTCATGGCTGGTTACTCGTAAGTACTTGTCCTGAGGATGTGATTACAATCAACTAACAAACAACAGTCAGGGTGGCCAGCTTGTCCACAACGCAGCTACCATGCTGACCGCCGATCAGTCCGCCTTCGTCAAGAGTGCCGTCATCTTCGGCGACCCAAACAACGGTGATGCTGTCGGCAACGTTGGCGCCGCCAACACCAAGGTCATCTGCCACAACGGCGACTTGATCTGTGCCGGCCAGAGCGTCATCCTCGCACCCCACCTGACCTACGGTAGGGATGCGGATACCGCTGCTGCCTTCGTCATGTCCACTGCAGGTGCTGCTGCTGGAGGTGCCGCCGCCGCCGCCGCTGCCAAGGTCGTCGTTGGCAGCGTTGCGAAGAGCTTCATTGCTTAGATCAAGGAGGCTGCAAGCCAGCAGGGGGAGTTGGGATTGCAAGGACGTGTATATACCTAGTGTAAAAGCGCTGCAGGTCAGCTTCGATACCCTTCACGTCTATAATGTCTAATCCACGCTGAAATGTATTTCGTGCTACACTCAACTCCATCATGACCGCGCTGATGAACAAGGCGCAACTGACCGACGGATAACCTTCAACTACACTCACATGCTAGGGCATTCCAGCAGCCACAAAGGCTCATGAGGAGAACCGAGCTCCTACTTGGGCTTTTTGAACCATGAAAGTATCTTGCTTGCTCACTTTGAATACCTGACTTGACCCGAGAGGTTCGCTTGCACTAGTCCCGAGAAGGTTAGCTGACCTTGATGACCTTCATCTGACCGCAAGCCTGCACCTTCAATTCTCAGCAAACATCATGGCGCCAGCCAAACTTGTATCGAGACTGCTAAAACGCAGGACAAAAGCCATGTCCAACAACACCATGGACACCTCGCCTCCTAACTCAATCGAACCACTCACCCAGGCCATACCCTCACACCAGCAACACCCACAACAAGATGCACACTCAAGCAGCACCGAGCCACCAACTCTTCTCTCCCTCCCCGGAGAACTCCGTAACCAAATCTACGCCTACGTTCTCTTCCCCTCACACCCGTCTCTCACCATTTTCTCCGCCCCTAATCCCCTCCTCTCCCACCCTCTCTTCATCACCTCGCGTCAACTCCGCCACGAAGCCATCACCCACCTCTGCGCAACAAAAGACATCAATTTTGGCAGCATCAAGACCGCAAATGACTTCTTCGCCGCTGTTGGCGAGCAGGGAGTAAGAAGCCTGCGCCGCATGAGTGTTCGTTGCCCGGATGCTTGGTATGTGTGCTCACGCGAGATGGATGAGAGGAGAGAGGAGTTTCTGGGGTACTTGAGTATTGCGAGGGGGTTGAGGAGCTGCGAGGTCGTGGTTGGGAGGGGTGCAGGAAAGGATAGGGAGGGAAACGCTGTACTGGCAGCGAGGGAGCGGGGAGTGGAGTTCTTGGTTAAGATGAGGGAGATTCTGGATGGAAGGGACGAGACAGCGAGAGATGTGATGAAGGAAAGATTGACAGAGCTTTGTGCCGAGGTTCAGAACGAGGTGGTGGCCGTGCAGCTATTGCGTGAGGAGTGCGAGATCGGGGCTGAGGGATCAGAGGAGACAAAGGTGTTTCGCTGGAGCAGGAGGAAGGGTGCGGCGGCCGAGCCGCGCTTGAATGCTCAAATCGACTTCCTGGATACATGTATCACGGCAGACTTGGGCGGAGTAGCATGTGGCTATCCCATCCCAGAAAATGGTTGGTGGCTAAACACAGACTAGATATCGTCGTCCTACGACTTAGGTACCATCAAACGATCCACATCCGCTGCATAACCTCCACTCACCCCCGTGATCTTGATCTCGTTACTCCCCTTCTTCAAATTTACGTTCAACACACTGCTCCCTGGGTCTCCTCCCCCATGCGGCAAGAACGCAACCCTCTGCGTCACTCCATTTACACTAACATCCGCAACTCTCTGGCTCTTATCCCCATTCAGATGCTTGATCCGCACCGTTGTCTTGGCCGCAGCATCGCTCTGCACGTTCTTGAACACCACAGTTCCTGCGTCCGAACCGCCAATATACCCTGCTGCCTTTCCGCCAGAGCAGGTGGAGCACGTGATAACGCGCGCATTATTACCCAACGTTGCAACCTCACCCTCATACTGGTTTTCTGCTGACCCCGCTGAACTAGCGCCCGTACTCGGGTTGATGACCCAGTTAACGCTATTCTTCAACGTCGCAGTCGTGCCGGAGATAGTAAGCGGGAGCCACACGTAGGTGCTACGCATGAGGTTGTCGCTCACCCAGCGATCACCCATGTACATGAAGTTGTCGCCGACGGGCAGAACGAAGGTGGTCTGACTGGAGTACGTGTTTGAGCCGGTGTCGGCGAATTTCTGCCAGGCGGACCATGGGCCGGAGAGAGAGGTGGCGGTTGCGTAGTAGTTGTCGTTGGGGTTCCAGCCAGTGAGTTGAGAGGCGAACATGAAGTAGACGCCGTTCTTTTTGATGACGGCGGGGGATTCGTATTTCTCGGCGAAGGTGTAGGTGTTTGATGTGATAGTCAAGTAGTCAGAAGAGAGAGCGTTAATGCGAAGACCGTTTTCGCGCTTGATATGTGTTAGCTTGTATTGCGTACACGCGTGTGAATCGACGATTCTTACGTCTTCGGTTAATAGGTATCCTTTCCCGTCTTCGTCGACATAGACACCAGAGTCGCGGCTCTGGAAGCCGAGTGGCTGCTCGCTGCGTAGATATGTGTACTTGCCACATACTGTGTCGCTAGTCGCTACACCAATCTTGGCTTCTTTGTAGTCTCCACTATCAATGTGCATCCACATAACATATTTGTTGGTGGACTTGTTAAAGATGACTTTTGGTCGCTCGATAACGCGGTTTGGTCCTGTATCACCTGATGCCGTTTGCGAGAGGAGAGCGCCTTCATAGTTCCATTCGACGAGGTTGGTTGATGAGTAGCAGTTGATGTTTACGAATGAAGTGCCGTTTGTCTTGTCTTCGCCAACCCTGATGATTCCATTAGTCTGGTTCCATAATATGAGGACTATACAAATTGCATACCAGTACCACTTGTCGCCGACCTTGAGCATACCGCCGCCATGAGCCTGGATATGCTGACCGGTGTTCGTCTTGTAGTCAGGTTAGCCTTGTCCACGAGAATCTACGAGTGACATACGGCAGTCCATGTTGCACCAGGCACGATCTGCAAAGAAGCACTCGCCACTGAAGCGAGCAGACCAAGAGTCGAGAAAAGTGTGCAACGCATGATGGAAGTAATCGATAACGTCTAGTAACTTGCGCTTTTGATAACCCAGCAAGACTTTTGTATAGTGTGCAATGCTTATAAGCAGTGTTCTTGGGCCGGCGGAACATCTCACCCCCGTCATGTGTGGAGCAGCTATATATCTAGCTTCAACCTTCATTGATGGAAACGGACCTCCTGGTGTCACGAGCACGGAGATGTAGTAAGCGCCGGGGTATGTAGATTAGTCTGGCAAGGCATGTGGAGCGAATTGCGGGGAGCATTAGCGTTCGGCAGCGGCGTTGCTTGATTGAGAGTTCGTAGTAAAGTTCTGGGACTTTTGCCGATGCCCGCTTTCGTCATAAGATCGCGCTTCGGGTGTGGAGTTTGGCATGTCGTGTGGTGTGTATCTCGTATACGGCGTAGGATGGAAAGGGGAATGCATCCGCGATGATATCGGCTGGGGTGCAATAATGGGTTTCAGATGTGATAGCGCCCACGGTCAATCATCTGACGAGAAAACAACTGTGGGAAATTGAGGGCAGAGGAAACGTAGCAATACAAGGACTCATTGATGTATCTTGCAATCTCCAGGTCTGCCACCACGAGTCGCAAAGCCACTTTCTAGTCAGCTTTCTGAAAACCTAGTTCCATTCATACTGTCTGCAGGTATCCGGGACGACGGTCTGTGAAACAAGAAATAGGCGTTTGCGCCCATGTGCGCGCTCGTCAAACTTGTCCCAGCGCTCTTATCCGGCTCACGCGAGAGGAGGCTGCATCGCCGTCATCAGCTCTCGTCAATTTCGGGCGTTTGGCGATGTCCACGATACTTTTCAACGCATAAGGACGCGGCTCAAGGACTGTTCAAACATGCTGTATAATCAGTTGTGCCTGTTTGTCGTATGCTCATGGCTCCATTGGCAGGGCGACACAGCGGCTTGCCCGGCTTCCCTTTGGCGATGACTGCAAGATTGCTGTGAGCTTAGTAGAAGGCCCTCGAAGATGCACGGTGTTGTAGAAGGACGCCGCCGGCTCCTGGCACGCAGACAAACAAGAGTGAGTGACGCAGGAAGCTGCGAGGAGCGCTGTCGTCGCAAGCCCCGCCTTCTCGTTGCCAGCGTCCGGAGCGACGGCTACCCACACAGACTCTTTCTGAACACCCAGAAAGCTCTGATGTGTATTCTACGCCCGTTTTGGAGGTCTGAAGCCTAGCCCGAGCATCTGCAGAGGGTTTGTGGTGTTGTAGAAGGGGTGCTGTCGATGAGTTGGTGGTGGGGCTCGCGGCGCAACTCAACACCATGAAGCTATCGCCAACTCGCTGGCAACAGCGTCACCCGTACACCCCCACCACCCCCAACTTCTCAACACCATTTTCCCTGCAAGTAGGCTTGGTCGAAAGCAGAAGCTCCAAGTATCCTCAGCTGCATCTTTTGAGTATCGTCGGCGTTGTGGTGTTGTTGCCCTGGCCGCTTCAACGGCGAGCTTCGAGCCTTCTTTTTTCCTCCAAATCAACAGCTCACAGCTACGGGCTGCCTCCTGACTCGCCACAGAGCTTCTTGATGGCTCCCTTCAGCTTCTTGCGAGCTCATCAGTCCGTGCGAGAGCTCGCCGCCACGCCGCCACGCCGCCACGCCGCCGCCTCTGAAGACAAGGGCGAGACAGGTCACCTTTAGCGAGCAGCCTGACGGCCTCATGCTGTGCCCAAACATCCGAGTAAGGCGCCGAACATGTGATGAGATATGTCGCGATCATCTGGAGCCGGGCTGACAGACCGGCAGAGCTTCGTCGAGCAGCGACATCCCATCTCTCCAGCGAAAGCAGCACAATGTCCACGACAGCAGCTGCATACCTCCTCACCAAACCGAAGATGGGCTTCGCAAAGCCGGAAACCGTCGCCGTCACTGCGGATAACCCTCCTTCGCGCTTTTCGAAGGCAGGGCACTTTGATGTTGAAGCGGGGGACGCTGCCAAAAGGCTGGCGGCAACTATACCACAGACTCAAATGTCGAACATCGAGCATAACGAATGGTAGGGTCGCGGCCTGTAGGGAGAAGCTACTCGTCGACAAGCATGTGCGTCTACGACTCGGCAGATGTCGATATTGGCGGCCTTCGTGGGCATGACGAGCGATCGACGCCGAGGAAGCTTCAACAACTTGACTCGCATCCGGGCGACCTAAGCCATCGACGACAGGCAGGTATCATTTTCTTCGTCCTCTTCAGTCATCGGCCTTCTCAGCTCTACTGTCGCATCATCCGTCTCTTTCGTATCATATCTTCAGTCATGTCAGCCATCTCTGTCAAACCGGTCAGCAACTTTCCTTATTCTCAACCTCCACAATCGTCACCTTCAGTCGCACTCGTCACTCAACAAGAAATCTCAATGTTCCCAACATCTCTTTTTCGGCCAACCGACTGCGGCCCAAACTCCACGTCTCGACCTCTTCTCGACCTCTTCTCACACATCTTCACACCACTTTCTTATCTTAATGTCTCCTTACACAGAAAGGTAACATGGCGATGGCGGTCCACCTCTGACGAAAAGTGCTCTGCCATGAACGGTCTCTCTTGAGGCACAGCGCGCGCTTAGATGAGCAACCTGTGCCAGCGGCTGGGGAGGCCCGGATCTGGCACGCTCCGTGTAGTCATGTTTTGAATGACCGGTCCCCTGACACGTCAGCTGTTAGGTGGCATCGAGTAGGACTGTGGTGCTGGAGATGCTGTTGGCCATGTCGAGCTTGGAACTAGTTGTCTGCCAATGTGGCAAACAGCGCACGTTGAACATCTCGTGGACTGAGTCGATAAAGATGGCGACCTGAATGTTATCATGCTCTGACAACATCGTTGGAGGGCTGATCGATTCGACATCCAGCGTCAAAGTCGTGTCGCAAAGAACATGACGCATCTGGTCTGAGTGTACGTGGCTCAGGTAAATCGTCCACTGCCCTTCAACACGCTAACGGTGAGTTTCGTGTCATCGTTGAGCTTATTCTGTCGCCGCCCTCTGTGCTTTAACAAGTGGTCCTGCACCTGTCAACCCCCGTTGCACCAGGTCGTCTCGTTGTTCCTCCACATCATCGCTTTCTTCTCTCACCGTCCAGCATTGGTCGTTCTGCATTTCGTTCGTCATCAGCAAGCTCCATCTCCGATCTGTCTCACCCAATATTCCTGCGCCATGCTCACCTGCGATTTCACGTCAAACCCCTCTCTTGAAACCTTACCTATTCGTATCACCGTCCCGCATTCCTTTCATCGTCAGCAAACTTCACCTCTTCTTCATACAGTACCCCCTGTCCCTACGTTATACTCACCTGCTTTTACGCTATGCGTTCCCCTTCCCCCGCCTTACCCATTCATATTGCAGTCCTATCTTTCTTCTATCGTCAGTAAGTTTCATCTTCAAACTGTCTCATGCCCATTATCCTTACACCTCACGTTCCACTCTCTCAGCCTTACCCATTCGTATCACGATTCTGCGTCTCGTCTCTTCTGTCGTCTCATTGCTTCTGTCATCGGTCGTCAGTCCGCATCTCTCGTTTTCTTCTCGGTCTTCAATCCCAGGCCTCTACTCTTCTTCCTCACACATTGAGACATACCTCTACACCGCACCTAAACCTTCTTCAATAGGCATCTCAATACCCAGGCTTTTTTTTCTTTCTATCCTTGCCCGTCATCTTGCTCTCTTCGCTTCCTTCGTCATCTTCGAGCACCATTCCTCTTTCATGCAAATCCGAGTCCATGCATAAGGTCGTCCCTCATCGCACATCCCCCGAGCTTTCGACATCGAGTCAACCCCAGTATTGTATTACACACATTCTGTTTCTTTTTCTTTGTCTTCAACCCCGGCTACCACTCTTCTCGCTTGCGGATTGAAACTTACCTCTATACCTCCCCAAATATTTTCGATCTTCATCTCCACCCTTCGGCTTCTCTTGTCCCTTATGCCATCGTTCGTCAACATAACCTCTTCTCTCCCCTTGCCGTCTCCAAGCATCTTCCTTCTTTCATGCGAGCCCAAAGTCATGCACTGGTTCGTTTTTCGCTGCACATCTCTCAATCATCTAGCATCGACTCAACCTCAGCATGATATCACAGCCCGTCATGCTTTATGCTACCCTGCCCGCATCTCTTCCACTTCTTTTCTTATCTTGTCTTTCGCGTTCCTGTCACAACCTGATCTCTCGAGTTTGCCGTATCGTTCCGTCCACTACTTCATACCCTGGAGAGCCTCTTCACGTTTTTCGCAGTGCCGAAGTCGCACATGAAAGTTTCTTGGAAGGATATCGCCCTCCGCTGCTGTAGATAGCATCATATTCTCGGTAGGGTCCTTGTGCGGGTGAAGGACTTGGCGATCTCTAGAGCCGTACTGTGGTGACCGTTATTTCGAGTCCGGGCTCCCGTACTCGAGATGGGCAACCTAGCTCGTTCTGGCGTTCTTTGTAAGCGTTGTTGTATGAGAGGGCATGTATCTTACGACTGGCTCTTTCTCATCGAAGCGTCAACTGAGTGGTCGATGTGTTATTGTTCGTGTTCGGATATGCCGTCGTGTATTCGAGCTTGCCTGATGTATAAGGGTCGGGAGAAATTGGACTTCAACTGAGATGTGCGGTAGCCCATGACCTGGTTCGTATGGCGCCGAAGCCAATTCCTGACCAGGCATTGTCGACGTGAAAGTAGCTTTCATGAACATATTTGCTGGTCACGTCAAGTTGATCGCGCAAACCGGGATGTCGCATATCGCAGTCTTCTCGAACGATTCAAGGACATACAGCCAGCCCAATCTGACCGCCGGTGTCTCGGTCGCACAGGTTCGTCTGCGTCGTGAGAGCTTCTTCGATGGATGCCGCTAGCCGACACAAGGGAACCTGGTGGCGCTGCCCCTTGTTATGCCATTGAGCAAGGGGTGGAGACTCCCAGGTCGCTGCCATTGTTGTCTCAGGGTATCCCTTATTGAAACGAGGTCCTAATCATCTCCAAGCGCCCTCCACGCTGTTCACAGAGTATTACGACCTTCCGTCGTTCACCATCATTGGTATCTTATGCTGCCTGTATTTCTGTTGATCTTCTCTGCGGAAACGGCACGCATAGCCTCGACGAAGGATGATCAGCGTGATCACAGGAAAGAAGGTGGTGCGAAAGGGCGCTCGATGTCGTTCGACGATGTCTGCGAGGCTGTTAGGACGGAGAAGAAGAAAGCAGATGATACCACGTACCTCAGGATCGGTGAATGCTTCGACACCAGTCTTGACCCCGATATCGACACCCACGTCAACGAAAACGCAACATGGAGCGCAAGAAGAAGTTGTCAAAGTTGGACAGTGACAAAAGTGCCTGACTGCCGTGCTGCTGATGGTCACGTCACCACCTTTGTGTCCATCTTGATATTGCCGAATTGAGGTGATATCCAGTAGACAACCCGAATGACGAGGTTCATCACAGCGTCTTCGATGTTTTGTGAAACGAGGCCCTATTGGTCTGGTCGTGGGGCTTTGAGAACTTCTGAGCTGTCACACAGGAGCTCTGTCCCCATACAAAACGATCGCATTTTGTGCTGCGCTCGGCGGTATTGTACAACTGCCAGTCGCGTGAAGCCATATATAATAATACCTACCAGAATCATGTCCTTCCAACAGGTTATCTGGTAGAGGCTGTGCTGAGGAAAAGCTATCGGCTGGTAGTTGGTTGGTAGCGTGAAGGGATATCGTGTTCAGAATTT
The DNA here is from genome assembly GCA_027946375.1 of Neodidymelliopsis sp. IMI 364377. NCBI lineage: Eukaryota > Fungi > Ascomycota > Dothideomycetes > Pleosporales > Didymellaceae > Neodidymelliopsis > Neodidymelliopsis sp. IMI 364377. The sequence goes on along the minus strand of JAPEUT010000055.1, from coordinate 27,038 downwards.
GCCTGCTGGGCCGGCTGTCCTCTCAAGACAAAGTCAGTATAGGTCTGTCCGATGCCTTTCTTTCTGGCCAGGATAGGGACTTCGAATTGGATCTTACCGGAAAAAAATGCGAAGTCTGCGCAAGGTGATACCAACTAGAGATGTGTTGGTGCACTGCTGGCGACACGCGATCCAGGCGAATCATTCTGACATCTGCGGTATCTGGCGCAGCAATTGAGAGCACACTCAGATACTACAAGCCTAAGCTGGAGTCATCCGACAAGAATCCCGAGCTCCCCGCGTCGACCTTGACTCTGACGAGAGCCGGCTTGCCATTGCGGTGCCACCGCGCTGTCGTGTTGAGAAGCTGCTCAAACGCTGGGGGCTGCGAGTGGTGTCTAAATTGAGCCTGGCACTGCGGACCAGCTTGAACGGTTTGTCCTCTAACTCGTGTCGTCGTCAAGCTGTTTGGATAAGAGCTCCATTAGTCCTCGTAGCTGTCTGGTGGAGGGGCAGGGTCGACTGCAAGGCGCGAAGTTGCTAAGCTGGTTGCTCGTCATCATACCTAGGCGTTCATGCTGACTCTCGCGTCTCTTGACCCTTTCTCATCACCCCTTGTTCGTTACTGCTGTTCCAAAGCTGCTCATCGAATACCAGAAGCTGCGTAGGCCATCCCGGGGGTATGTCCAAATCCTTCCTCGGTTGTTCTGATCCAGCAGAGCAAAGCTCGACGCTGATCTTTTTCCCACTTCTCTGTATTGCCAACATCTCGCTGTCCGTTCAAGTGGGAAGCTCGGTGCTCGTCGAGGAGGGTGGAGAGGAGGCCACCGCCTCGAGGGGTGGTGGTCATCGAAGTGGGGCAGGTGTTGTCTGGAGTGCATGTCAGCGCATCTTCACATAAGAGTACGAGCTCTCAGGACGCGGCAGCTGAGTCTCTGTACCTTTTTTGGATACCAGGCGTTGTTTTGATGGGGAGAGCGAATAATGCGCTGACCTTAGAAGAGCTGCGCTCAAGGTAGCTCATTGTGTGATCGAGCATTGTGTGATGTTGTTGCATTCTTGCGAGAGCATGTCGACCAGCAAGGCATAGCAACTCCATGTGTCCTCGTTATAAGCTGTGTTCTCTCCTCTTGGGTACCTGATCGACGAGTGGAGGTGTTGGTGGTGATGGAGCTGCTGTGAAGGAAGCTCTGACGCAACAGCTCGAGGTGGGGTGATCCAGACCAGCATACCACGGCCTCGCGGGCAAGAGATTCAAGGAGACTGTATTGGTGCTGCCGAAATTCTGGGCGCGATTGTAAGAGTTGGATTTGCGTGGTGGTGTTGTGGCTCAGTGAGGGTGGTGTCGCCCCAGACGATCCCCAACACTGGAGCGCCATATCGTCGTCATTGCGGCCGATATGTCGGCCACCGTATTGGATTGTTCAGACACGCAAATCCTTCGGCATCGAGGCCTTTGATCGACTCGATGTAGTCGAATTGCTGACTCTGAGGTTCCAAGTCCATGGAAAGCTTCACGGTGTGCACATGGGATTTGATATTGGAAGCGCACCAGCTTGAAGCCGGCGCAGCAAGACAAAAACTTGAATTAGAGCTCTCGAACCACCCCAAAGACATCCTCAAAACCAAAACTCCAGAAGTAATTATGCCCGTCGGCCATCAAGGAGTCACCCAGCACGCCGCTGCTACCCATCGCCGCCCTCATCATCACCCCAGAAGAAACCCAACCCACAGAGCCCAAACTCCCAAACGCCGAAATCAAAGCTCGTTATATACATACTTGTGTCTCAAAGTCATGCCCCTCCAACGCAATGACCAGTCGTCCTCTCCTCGAGTTACGCAGACGCCCTCCTTCAGGCATTTCGCCGTCAGGTTGAGATCACCTCAGTCCCGCTTGGACTTCTTCAGCCCACGCACAATGTCTTCTTCCTCGTCCTCTGGGTCGTACAGCAGTGAGCCTCGCGCAGGCTGGTACGGCTGCCACTCTCTAGCCACCACCACTTCCTCCTCCACCTCCCCCGTCGGCCTGAAACTTGCCAGCAGTGCCTCGAGCTCCTGGCGCCTGTCCACCGCCGGCTCCTGACGGACACCGGCAGCAGGCTCTTGCGCCCCGATGACAGCCACGTAGCTCCTCGTCTTCTCCGCCATGGCCTCCTCGTACGCTCGGGCTGCTCGGGCGTGGTGGGCCTGAACGGCAGCGGCCTGTCGTTGGCGTCGTTGGCTTTCTTCAGCAGCACGGCGACGTGCTTGCTGGGCGCGGGCGTACACGGCCGGGTAGACGACCTGGTAGAGGACCCAGAGGAGAGCTGGGACCCACACGACGGCGACGGCAAGAACGCAGAGGAACACAACCCCCTGGTTCATCTCTTGCGGCGATTTGGGGGCGCTGTTGGCACGGCGGGACATCTTGTAGTCTCCGGAGTGCGATGTTGTGAGACTAAATGAGAGGTTAAAAGGCTGAAAAAGCACTGAGATCAGTTGTACAACTCACAAGAGGTGATGATAGTATGGATTGATGAAGAAGTCAGTATTTAAGAGGCAGTAAAGGTCACGATAGCAAGAGTAGGGTAGTCAAGACAGAAGAGGTGAGAGATTTTATTACTACGTCCAGCCACCTTCACCTCTAAAAAGTACCTGATTCTGTGTTCTGGTGAAGGTCAGTGAGTGCTGCACAGGAAGCAAGATGGGTACTCTCACTTTCCGATCGAATACCGCGTTCGAATTCGGCACGAGACTCTCAGGACATTGTGTGTATAGCTCAGGGGGCGCTGAACAGTGTTAGCTATCGGTGAATCCACAATGCAGGAAGGAATGCAACTCACCTCGCAGCATGTGAGCATGAGCTACGAGCGCCCACACTGAGCATGAGCTACGAGCGGGCAGCTCAAGCCCTCTATATTTTAGGACCGAAGTCCTCTCTGCACAGCAGTAGTCAGCACATGGTGAAGGAGCAGAGCGACGTTGAACATACCTTTCTCAAAAAAAGTTTCTCACCCCACCACATCGTGAAGAAGTCGCCCGGCGGGGGCGCCGCCTGGGCACCGCTGCTTTCGCAGCGGCATCGAGAATTCGCTGATCAAAGTTGAGGACGAGTCCTCGTATCGAGGAAGGGCGAAGACGCCAATATGCAATCGATGGATTTTGTTTTGTTTTTCGAATGGAGGAAAAGAAGAGAACGGACTGGAAGGTGAGCTTTTGTATCCAAGCAGGAGATCGCGCTACGGGGGCCGGAGGCTTCAGTGCCGAGAGCGGTGGTGCAGGGGCGTGTATGGAGAGGGAAGGTGCTTGGACTTCGTGTGAGCATGTGTGGTCATTGGAAACAGCTCGTAAACAAGCTCGTAGGTAGGAGCTACTCTGGAGCCCATGATCTCTATGGGTCTAGCATTGCGCTGTGCATTCGAGCTGGATGTGCAAGATCATAGTCAGGAGGCAGATTGAACATTACATATCACGGCATTGACTTGACTGAGGGTCTAACAAATGAGATCGTATGAAGGATGTACAGTTTTCACCGGCATAAGAAGCTTCGACGCAGCTAATCGACGTCCAGATAGCTGAGCTATTCTGCCTCTGAGCAAAACCCATACGTTAGCTACTACAAGCCATCCACTTGTATCCTCAGACTCGTCTCCTCAGTCTCCTTAGCGACGAGTCAGAGCTTCACGAGCCACTGGGCTCATCCAGTCAGTCTGACCAGGCAGGTCCCAAGGCCTGTTGACATCATGCTGCAGACCAAGATTGAATCTCTTGACAAGGTCAACCAGCAACGCGTCAAGCTCTTTGCCACTTCGAAAGATGTCACTTGTAGGATGTTCCTGGGTGACCTGGTCGAAAGGCTCCTCGGGTGTCAACGCCTGCTGCCAGGCCGCCGCGCGAGGGCAGACAGCGAGCACCTTGTTCCAATCTTGCCAGTGCTGGTCATTCATCGGAATTTTGACAGCGTATACGAGGTTTGGGATCATCTGATCAGTGTAGGCAGGTGTGCGCAGCTGCTCGCCCATGTGCTGATCGATCCAGACAAGGATGGGTCGCAGCACCTCCTTCCTCGCACACTGCGATCGAATCATCCTGAGCGGACCGAGAAGGATGAGACGCTGTGGTGTCTGTAGAAAGTAAGTAGCTGTGTATCATTAAGTAGGTAGGAGAACTTACACCGACTGGTGGAACGACAGCCTCAACGTTAGGCACACTGTCATGAGCTTCAGCGCCGCTCGCTGCTTGCACTGCAGGAAGAGAGGGAGAGGCCTCGACAGCGACAGGTACACGGCCATGAGACTCTACATTACGTAGTACGGCGAGTGTACCCTGTCGCAACGCCTCCATGTTGTAGTCGAACGGGCTGCGGTAGTTGCCAGGCACAGTGCCAGCCTTGAACCCTGCAGCACTGCGAACAGAACCGCCGTCAGGAGCGACTGCAAGAGCTCCTGCTAGGTTTCCGGGTAGAGCAGCGATCTCCTGAGGATACAAGCCGTATGCTGCTCTGCCTGAAGCAGTTGAGACACCTTCATTGGGGCCTCTAGGCGGGAAACGAACACGAGGGCGTGGGGTCTCGAGGTTTCGAACACCCGAAGATCGGGCACTGAGGTCTTGCTCAGAGGACTCGGATAGATCGAGCGTATTTGGCGACGCAAAGGATAGAGAGGGAGCTGCAGCTTCCGTCGGCTTTGCTTTTGGAGTGGTGGAGGAGGAACGAGTAGACATGATGATTGTCGGCGCAGGGGTATAAGGGTTTGACTTGAATTAGAGAAAAGGTGTACTGGATGAGTTGTTCAGATTGGTAGACTGTGGTCAGAGCTGGTAGATGAAGACTATATACGCATAGGGACTGAAAGAGCTTCGTGTGGAGAGCTCGGATATAAGTAGCATGCACATTCACTCACTGCTTGTGTTGCCCCACCATCGTGACCACACACTAATCACGTGGGAAAGAAAGCTCAGAGACAGATTGCTTTCACGCTCGTGAGCAATAATCAGGATGGCGCGTCACAGTATACATCAATCATTTTGAAGCGAACAGTGATGGTGGTCACACTTTGGTTCTATTCGTACACACTCGGGGAAGAATCTCAACACCCTCCCACCCTGTCACCAATTCATCTCCTCACCACCTCGATCTCACCCCCGCCTCACTTCTTCAAGTGCTTCAAGGAAGTCTGCCTTCTCAACTCCTTCGCCACCTCATGCTTGAGGCGGAGATTCTCCTCAGCCACCCGCTTCCTCTCCAACTTCTCCTTCATCTCCATGCTGCCCACACCGGCAGCGCCCTCGGCAGGGGATGGGCCAGCAGGCCTGACCATGCGCTCCAGCAGCTGCACACGCGTCTGCTCGCGGGTTTGGCCGAGGCCAATGGCTGCATACTGCAGCAGGGAAGGGTGACCCACAAACGAGTTGAGGGTGTCGCGCTGCATGTTGGCGTTGAACTCGTACACCGTAGTGTCCGAGCTGCCAGTTCCCACGTGGCGGGCTTGGAGGGCGGCGAGGTCTCGGGCTTCGCGGAGGTTGTGTGACATGTTGAAGTAGATGGGTTCTAGATTGTTTTGTTAGTCAAGGTTTGCTGTTACCGTGGATGGAGTCTCCAAAATGAGGTCGTCGATGTGTCGAAGAGGCTCTTCAAGAGCTTGAAGCCAGCTAATCGAGCTCTCACCATGCAGGAAAGCGTGTAGCTGATGTTGAACGCAGCAAACAGAATGTACTTACGAGAGAGAGAGTATGTGTGTGCGTGTGTGTGTGTATGTGTGTGTTCTGTTGATTGAAGATGTTTTGTCAGGTGTAGTGATTTGGTACTGGCCCGGTGGTGGGAAGGGTTTTATCGAGGGCACTGAAGCTACGTGAAGGCAGCAAACGCGGCCCGTGCTTATTATTATGCTCGCCATGTTACATCGCTAGGCTACTATCTACATGGGACTTGGTGAAAGAAAACTGAGCAGACTATCTGTTCTCTTCTCATTGGATCAGGAGTGTGATTTGAACGGACTTGACGCGTTACCTGCAAGCCCTCTTGATATGCTAACATTTACGATACATCGAATGATAGCGAGAAAGACCGACTCATGGCTGTATTCCCATAGAATACTTCTTGGCTTGTTGTCCGAAGTCTCTATAAACTATGTGTCTTTGCTCTTCCAAAGCATTGTCCCACAATCCGCCAGTTCTGCTTCTACTTCGAGTCTCAATCGCAACCTTGAATCGTGATCCAGATCCTATCAACCATTTTCGAAGCCTATCTAGGGTGGCCTTGAGACCTTCGTAACTTGTAGTCACTATAATCTCTAAGGATGTCCATCTGCGCCTCCCTCTCTGCTGGATCATTCGAAAAGAATCTGGAAGCCTCCTCGGGCGTCAACATGCGTACCTCGGAAGAGAGGGGCGATGCTATTGTGCGTCTGCCAATACTACTTGTAGTGGTTCGCGCGCTGGATGGACGCTGCGGAGTCCAGACACTATCTGTGGTAGGAGAGTATGGCTGCGCCAGTGTTCTGGAGGTGTTGACACGAAGATTGCGCGGGCGCTGTCGGCGGTTGATTATCGGGTCACGGGTAGGAACCCTACTGGGTAAGACTCTGTTGCTTCCGTTCGTGTTCAACATGAGTAGAGGGATGGTGTGTAGGTCGACGAGGGGACCATATCGTTCGTTGATTTGGCGGTCGGCCTCGCGGTGCATGAGCTCGAAACGAGTGAGCGGAGGCTTACGATGTTTGTATCGAAGGAACGCGTATAGTGCTAGCAGAACTGCAGCCACGAAGGAGAAGACGCCGACTACAGTGTATCTCCAGTTCCTCTGCAACCTGCTGGTAGTGAGCATACTGGGTACCTCAGAACAAGCAACGGTATGGCTGATTACTTACCAGATTCCAGAAGAATTCCTTACATGCTGAAGTAGCTCTGTATTTGGCGCAAGAGTATCGGTGGGCCTGATCAACGCCTCCGTGGTGGTTGATCCGGTGTTGAGCGACGTGACTGGTGTGGGTGTACTGGATGCGGACGTCATGGAGGTTGTCAGAGAGGGTGTCGCGATCGGCGTCTTGGTAGATATCGTTGTCGGCATGATGGTGGAGAGCGCAGTAGTACAAACGGACGTGAACTTTCGGTTGATAGCTTGGTCTTTTTCTCTGCTGCAGTGAACGAAGCACATTTCTCCACTGTTCTCGGGACTGCGAAGAAGCTGAGAGCGACAGAAACAATCCAGATAGGTTGCATGGTTCGTGACTGGAGCCGCTGGTGGAACGCATTTACTGGCAGCATACTCTAGTAGTCTGCAGCTCCGGACGCACTCAGGTAGGTCTTGGAAATCGAGGAACATTGTCGCTGGGTTCCATCTTGCCGCGCTCGCAGTGTGTAGAATCGTGAACCCAGCGTAGAAGATCAGAAACTTCATGGTAGCGATGGATTGACTTCGTGAGATCAAAGGATTGGGCTGGAGGAGTTCGTTGACAGTGGTGAGAGGTTGACAGATCAGCAAGGTGAATCTACCAGAGTGTCGCAGCTGGTGACCAGATATTGCGCTAGGCTAGAAAGGGGTTGTGCACGAAGTTGATTATGATCTCGATTTCACTAAGCCAGCAGTGACTTTGGTCACGAGGACAGTTGTTCAGGGTGAGCTTGAGTTCGATATAGCTATGTACCGGCTCGAAAAACAGGGCGATCTTATGGCGATAGTGGAGACTGCAGACTGATATCCGAGTATCATACAACATCGTTGCACTCCAAATGCTGTGTTTTATATCACTCGTACGCATCTGAAAGGTGGTGATCATCTGGCACGAAAATGGTTCCACTAGCTCCATCGTAATAGCTACTCGACATCACAGAAATGAACTTCAGAGAGGCAGAGTCTCGTATCACGATCATTTCACTGACATGGGCAAGAAGTATTGAAGCATGAAACTGTACATTGACACGTCGATCTGGCAACACTGACAAACTAGGATGGATCCTGCTCGATGCAGTACGAGTGAACTGCATCGAGCAGAACCCAGCCTAATTTATCAGTATTGCCAGTTCGAAGAAGCTACGTACAGATCTCGAGAGTCGGCTCCGACCTCGCCAGACTCAGTCACCAGCTCCACGAAGCATCCTGGTGCCCTCCCTTGGGTCGAGACTACAGATCTAGAAAAAACAACTACCAACTTCGCAAAGTGACACCAAAGCAGACCTGTATCCGTATGCCTGGTAATGGAGTTAGTGAAAGCTTTTGAGGACGACACTGAGAATACAAACCTGAAGTAACCAAAGCCAGTCTTCACCGCTGAAGGTTCTTGCGCAGCCCAATGTTTTGATGTCGCCCAGGCCACTGCGAATGTGTCAGTGAAGCTACGGATTGAGCTGAAGGTGGCCTTACCGTCCATAGGCAGTCCTTGCGTGGACTGCGCAGTGGGGAGGGCATCGAAATGGCCATTCTCCAAAGCAGCAGCTTCATTAGTGTAGTGTGAATAGAGGCAACTGAGCCTGATTCAAGTGCGTCACTGTCTGTTATGCTGTTAGCAAAACGTGCTGGGAGAGGAGTAGAGTGGCGAAGCTGAGGAAAGGCAAAGACTTACAAGCACGATGAAGGAAAATGCGCAGACATGTCGTCTTTGCGTGTGGATGACTTCAGTGCAGTGGTCATGATGATGATGTCTTGGATGAGAAGAGATGTGTTTGCGTGACAGTGATGTCAGGTAAGAAGAGAGTGGGAGTGTGATGGAGGAAGAAAGGTTGACGGAGGCAGGTGAGCAGGTTTTATACAGCCAGAGGCTGCCAAGCCCGAAGTCGGTAGGAACAGAACGAAGGTCACCGTGAGAAGGTTCCAGCTGCTACGGTTGGCCCCAAGAGCGACAGGGGGCTGGGCGGACACTCGGGAGTGGGGCGTTGTCACTGAGCTAGAGACTGACAGGGAGACCCACAGCCATGGGGAGCATGTTACGCCTTGCTGAGATGATTGAGCATTCTTTCCAAAGGTAGGAAGAACCTGACTATCAATATGGACACGGATGTTATGGAGACTGACAAGTAACGCAGTAATTCTTGCTTTTCTGAGGCGCAAAACATCACTGGAGATCGCACTTGCCTCAGCGCGAATCACGACAAACAGCTTCCCGAAGCTCGGAGGCGTCGTCTTCTACCCCTTCTCGTTTTGTCAATGTGGTAATACCTTGTATCTATGTTGGGATCTGGCAAATAGTGGCCTAGCAGTCGCGACCGGGAAGAAGAACGATGAGAGCGATAGGATGAAATGAGGAGGATGCGGGCGACACTCTGTTGACAACATTGAATCGAAGCGGCACGAGCAGCGGATCGAGACTCGAACTTTGAAGGTAGAATTTACACAGAGAAAAGAGACTGATCTGCGCTCAAGGGGTATATTACATGAGAAATGAAATAGAAACAGACGTTACGATACTACACATGCCTCAGGAGAAGTGCCCTGCTCACAGCCGTCCACAGACTCGCACTCACGAGAGTGCTTAGCAAAAGTCCCACAGCCCCTCTCGCCACATCGAACCACCTCAACGCGTGCCTTGTCAGATACAAGTTGCCGTCTTCTCTCCTGTGCCAACGCGAACTCAACATCTCGAGTCCTAGTCTGCCGACAAAGTGGGTTGCGAAGAAGACACCGACAAACCCCATCAGCTCCACCACCCTCATCCAAAACGGCGCGACAGGGACACAGTCAGGAGGAGGAATATCGCTCCTCGGTGTCAGCCCTAGGTCTTGCATTCCGTCGACACTCCATTCAAGATGGAGCTGAAACGTGGTCGGAAACTGTTCCTCCTCTTGCAGCGTGATGTTGAACGATGGGTTGATCGTCAATACTAACGTATCATTGGCGAGCCAAGACATGGTCAGGTCACCGTCATCAGACATAATGGTCTTGGGCGCGGCTGCAAGCAGGTCTGAGGCAACGGCGGTATGTACCTTTGTGCGAGCAAAACTAACCAGAGCCACAATGACGAGGATCAGAAAGATTGCAGTGACTGCTAAACGTGGGTAGAAACACCGATCCTTTAGCCAATCCAACCTCCACAATGGTACAGATGATCGCGTTTTCTCATTTACCTGAACTGGGACAGGAAGCTCGTCACGGCTCTGCGGTCTGTACACCTCTGGTGACAGCGTCGTCGCAGTTGCGTCAGCAGAATCGATAATGTTGTCGAGTAAAGTTGCAGAAGTCGCACCATTGGCGCCAATGGACGATGTTGAGCGGCGCGTGGACTGCGTTGAAGGGACATAGGTACTGCCCTGTCTTTCCTCTTGTTGTAGAGGCGTCCGACGACTTCTTCTTCGATTTGATGAGGAAGCAGCCGTGCGAGTAGAAGAGGTAGGCAGTGGAGTGGACAGCAAGAAAGGGAAGATCGTCCTTTGCTTCAGAATTCGGATGCCGTCGGTAGTACGAGCTACTGGAATCATATCTTGGGTTTGCTGCCTCGGAGTTCTCGCCGTTGACGAAGGAATTGCAGGAATCTGGTGTGACTGTGGGTCTGGAATCGAACTGTCGTCTGGTGAGTGAGACTCGATTGCAGAGAAATTTGGAGTTCCCGGCGTGGACAAAGTATCGGGAACGGAAACGTTCCCCATCAAACTAGATCTTTGTAGCTCTTGACTGCTTCTCGAAGATGACATAGGGCTTTCAACATATCGGGTCTCGCCTTCAGCTCCACCAGACGTCGAAGATGGTTTCGATTCGTCTTGAATGGTGTCAAGCTGTGTCGCAGTCTCACCGAGTCTCTTCAATCGCTGCCGATAATCTGCTTCGTCGATGCGCTCCTGATGCTCGAAGATACCAACGCTTTTGGCAATTGCGTAAGGCTGCCTCGTGATACAGACTTTGAGGTCGACCTCCTTGGACCGTCCTTTCGCGTTCATGACTGCTTCATGGAAGTCGGCCAGGTCTTGTGCTGAACGACAACTTGGAGATAACGGTGTGTTATCACTCTTCCTGAATGACTCCTCGCATTTGTGAAAAGCGGCTACCGGTTGACATGTCTGTGCATCGCTAGACGTTACTAAGGTGATGCGCTCCTGCGTCACCAGATCAGCCTCAGATGGCGATGAAGGCGAAGGAGAGGTTGATCGAGCATCGGGCGTCGGCCTAGCAGAGAGTTGTAGAGTACTGCAACTGCCAATCGCAGATGGCAGCCTGTACAGATTGTTGGCAGCAGGGCGATAAGGAATGCGATTGCTGTATGGGATCTTCGCTCCCTGTGTGGGGGAAGCGGGCGGTGAGGGCGACACAGTCGTCGCAGTGTTGGTGGGCGATGACCGCCCAGGGACAAAACTCCGCAGAGGAAGACTAAAGTTGCGGATAGGAGTAGATGCTGATGCTGTGGATAGTGGAGACGAAGTCGACCGTATAGGTACAGGGATTCTTGGGCGCCTTGGGCTTGGTTCTTGCAGAGGGAACGGAGTGGTTGCAACGGCTGCGCTGTGATCGAACTCGCTCATTGTGGTCTGTGGCAATAGTAGTGAATATGTGTGACCTATGAAAGCATCCGAAATTCGTGATGTACTTACACTTGCAGGAGGAATAGGGCTTGGACACGACATGCTCGTGTACGTCGATCGTGAAAGACGATAATGTTCGTGTATAGTAAGGGCGCGCAAATAGCAGTGGTTGGTGCTATACAGTAAAACGAGAATCAAACGAGCGATTCTGGAGTGAAAGATGGGGTCAGAAGACCGGCCTGAGGACAAGAAGAGATACGAGGGAATGCTAACTTTGACGTATCCAGGCGCGAGAACAATACAACGCGCCGTAGTGCAGAGGTCACATCGAAGTGAACAAGCAAGCACACGTACCAGAGAATGTCGAGTCAAGATGGTGTCTGCAGGGACACATTTTAGGTACGAGATATTGAATCTAGTGGGGTTGTGGCCCTGTACCAAAGTTGCGCTGAGGACCACCCAAGCGCGCAAGGGTTCGAAATATATATAGAAATAAGACTTAAAGAGACGCGGTGATCACGATAAAAGGCTGATTGTTCCAAGTGCAAACAAGACTCAACGATCACCAGACCCTGCCGGTCGGTCTCAAGGCGATGCAGAGCGAAAGAAGACCGAACGAGCGACGAGTCTGCCATAATACTCACCTGGGCTTATCTCGTCCCCTCTCCATAGTTCCTCGAAATACTCGGGCGTCAGCAGCATAGCTTGCTCAGTAGGGCTCGACTTTTCATCATCCCCGCACAGCCACTCCATGTACACAGGCGGAAGGCCTAGACGTGTGCCCTCCGTTCTCACGCTGGAGTCAGGCACCAGGATGTGCCGCTCATCGCTGTCTCTAAAGACGAAATGCGTTTGGCCCAGTGTGCCCATAACCCACTGTGTTGATAATACGCCGTACACGAAAGCATGGGAGGGAGGACGGAGCAGCATATGTACGAGTTGCTGGACTGAAGGAGCGGCACGTAAAGGTGGCACAACTTGAGTTGGTACAACGGCTTGACTGAAATCGATGTCGGCAACTGATGCCATGCTCTGGAAAAGAGACTCCTTTGCAGAAGCATCGGTATCGATCCCTGTCGTGGTCGCAAAGTCGAGACCAGTGTTCACCCTCGCAGATTTCTTGTTCGAGTACTCATTGCGCTCTGGGGTAGGCATCGCGTTGAGACAGGAGGCTAGTGGCTTCGGCAGGCCCAAGGATGTTTGTATCGACAGATTCTGGAAATGGTCCGTTATGTACCAATCGTGGGCTGCCCGTCGTGGGGAGCGTGACGATTGTTCGCCATCGTGACTACTTGACATGGTAAGGCGTGGATACGGTGGTGCGGATACTGCGCAATTGACAAAGACGCTGAAGTTGAATATCCAGCGAGCCGAGGGTGCACCGAGCGAAGAGCATATAAAGAGTTCTGCTCACCCTGTGCGCGAATTGAGTCTGCACTCTGGAGAGATAACGCAACACCCCTGGCAAGTCGACGGGCAGATTTTCTGGGGGCCGCAGTGCTGGGTATTTAAATGACCGGCGTTTACACTGTGCGAAGATCAAGGTGGAGGATTTGGCGGCTTAATATGTTGAGAAAGGCTGCTCGTTCACCTCTACACAGTGTTGTTGTCCGTCAATGCGCACGTGGTGCAGCAGAGATATAGGTGAATAGTAGACGTGACAGCATGCCCTTTGTTCAATCACGTCGTGCTTCAACTTGGAGCATTGGTGTGACATCGTTGTCTTTGAAGTTTTGTATGATGTCGCAGGTCTAACTTGTCATTCAGCAGCGAGGTAACCATCAATCTGATTTGCTTCTCTTCTGTATGTTAGCACTGTTTCCAAGACGGAATGGTACCGTTAAATCGACGGCCGGGATGTGACACACTGATGATCCAGCATTCAAGTGTTTCGCCGTCCCCAACAAGCTGCACTTCGTACAATGCATCGGCTACGACGAGGAAGGCGCCTGTTGAGGTATGCAATAGTCATGTTGTGGTTGGTGGTTCGTGAATGTTGCGGAGTTTTCGGAGGTGCCAAGAGATGTTTGCCCTGTTTGCACGTTCGTTCTTTCGTACAGCAGGCACGTCCTGTCGAGGTCCACGCGACAACATCGATTTCGGATGATCCCTTCCGTCACGACAATGGCGCCATCGAGAGCGTTCGTACCCTCCGTAGCGCTCATACGCGCGCTCTCGCGACCGCAACCGCTGCGATGTCCCGTCCCACGCCTTCTACCAGCGCGGTTCGTGCGCGGCAAGAAGACCAAGGCTGCAAAAGCGCGAGTTACCACCGAAAGAGAACAATTGGCACAGCAAGCTCGCAAGATCCGCCATGAACAGACAAAGGAAACAGACTCTAAGCCTGAGATTGAGCACGATCCAGAGATTGACAAGGAACTACAAAAGATCGACAAGTTCGAAAAGCAACTGAAAAAGAAGATTCCGAAGAACAGCCAGAATAGCAAAATATTCGAAGCCCTAACAGATTACAAGAAGCTTATGAAAAAGATCGCAGACCAGTCGGATGAAGAATTCTGGGAGGGCGCTCGACCTCCGGATCCTTATTCGATCAAGGACGACGAAAGTCCTGGTCGCATAGATCCGACCACAGGCAGGCCACTACGACGGGCAAACAAGCATGGAACACTCGAACAGAGGATCAGGGATTCAAAGAGATACGAGATGATGACAGAGTATCTCAACAATCCTAACTACGACATGGCCGGACTGAATAAGCTGCTGTTAGATGAGTACATTTCGGATCCTCAGTGGGCGCCCTTCGTTGATGAGCTGAAGGACTTGAGGGCAAGCATTTTTACAAGAGAGGAAATCGATGAAGTGAAGGAGCAGGCCGAGAAAGAGGCGGATCTTGAAATGGATATGAACTTGCGAGACGCGATACGCGAGACAGTAACAGAGCTCATTGACGATCCACACGTTGGCAGTACCAGGGGCGCCCTACAAGCAGTACTTGACAAGCTACCTATAACGGAGGATATCAACAGCCCTGAGTTTCGGGCCATACTCGACCAAGCTACCACCGAGGTCACCAATAACGAAAAGCTACAGCAGAGACTCAAGGAAAGCGTGGGAAAACCGGATCCCAAATTCGAAAAGGAGTGGACCAACTTCGAGAAGCAAATGTCAACGAGTTATGAACCTGAGGAGGTTGACGGGGAGTATGAAGAAGAGTACATAGAAAAACTCGTCAACGAGATACAAGAAGACGTCGGCCTTGGCGGCGATATGTCAGCTAAGATGGAAGCGGAACTCAGGAAAGACCCCTACCAGAATTTGCAGTTCCCCGAGGACAGGGACCCTGAAGAGCTCGCCATGGAAATCGCCCAATTCATAACCGAACACAAAGGTACCTCCACCACCGAGGCCAATCCCAGCGTACAGGTGGAAGAGAAAGGACAAACACAAGCTCAAGACGAAGAAGAAGAAGACGAAGAGAATATCTCGCCGGAGGTGCGAAAGCAAGTCGACATAATAATGAAAGACCCGAAACTCATCGAGAAACTCCTGTTGATCAAAAAGCGAATCGCAGCACGCAAAGCACCCCCACCCGCTGTCGACCCCTCCGACCTCACCCAAATCGACCACTCCACCGCCCCAGATCCTTACGCCCTCTCCGCCGAACAAACCGCCAGCCTCGCTGAGCGCATGGAGCTCGCGCGCGCCGACCCTGAGCACCGCGTGGCGCTGCGCAATCTGCGCGTCAAACTACCCGCACCCTTCAGCGTCTCACCTGCGCTGAAATCCTTCAACCAAGCCCTCGAGTATGCGTACATTGGCGCCAATGACGACGTGCGTCGTGTCTTGTGGCGCTCATATCAGAAGGCGCGGTCGCTGCCGACGTTTCTACAGAACCTGAGCGACGACGCGTGGGATATTGTGTACTATAGCCAGGCTGTCAAGTGGACAGGAAATCAGAATCGTACGGCGCACTTGAAGATGGTCTTGGGGGATATGAAGAGAGTGGGCAGGAATGGACCACCGACGCATCCGGCGAGTTTGGGGGTGGAGGAGGAAGAGGAGTAGGGATTGGGAGTCTGGAATGTGGAGGGAGGTGCGCAAGTATGTGAGAATATAACTTGAATTTGCTCTCAACTCTAGAGCCGCACTTTCGCTGTCATGTAATGGATGATTCACGGTACAGAGCATAATGCTGGGATTTGGGGTTCGAGTGGTTTTATTTTAGCATTGTAGTAAGATCGCTACACCAGTGGCCTGTGGTCGTAGATTGGCCCATGATTATGAAGTGGCTTATGATTGTAAAGTGGCGTGTGATCGTGAAGTATTCCACGACCATAAAGTGTGCCGTGATCATAAAGTGCCGCATGACCGTAAAGCATCCCATGTCCATAAAGTATCACATGTCCGTAAAGTGAACCGTGATCGTAAAATTGCTATGCTATGCAGCGGTGAAGAAACTCCAGCCATTGTGGGTATCGTGTCCAAGACTCCGTAAATGCACAAACATGACTACAACTCCTTGCTCATGATGAGGTAGTCCGGTATGACTACTTTCCTCCTCGTCACCCTGTCGCCTGGGCTGCACTCGTCCTTGACAAAGCCTTCCCTCTCGTACATCCTCCTTGCCCCCTCGTTGCTTGTGAACACGGTCAGCATCATCTTGCTCACGTTGACGAGACGAGCTTGAGTCTCCGTCCACTTCAGCATTCGGGTTCCAAGACTCTGTCCACGAAGGCGGTCATCAAGGTGAACCTCGAAGATGTAGAGAACCTGCCTGTCTGCGTGTGGCTGTTCATCGAAGTCGAAGGCGAAGGACAGGAACCCGAGGATGGTATTGCTGCGGTCTTCGGTGGGAGATTCCACTTTGGCGGTGCCGACATAGCCTTCTGCCTGACGCACAAGAAGGTACATCATATTCTTGTCCAACATCTCTAGCATCTTTTGTGACGGGTCCCATCCCCTGGCTGACGCCTCGTAGGCCTGCTGAGAGGTGCTGGAGATGAGGTCGAAACAAGCTGCCAATTCATCGTTGAGCATCATTGTGGATCGCACGAGCTGGAAGCGAAGTGCGGGTGAAATGGGCAAGCCGATGAGAGTTTGGAAGCTGTACGAATATAGTTCTTCGGGTGCATTGTACGATCCAATGAAAGCGGTGTGATGCTCGACAGTCGTACCTGCGTAAGGGGCAAGCGTGTGAGCCGAAGACTCAGACATGCGTCCTTGAGGTGAGTGAGCATGGTGAGCGGGGTGAGCGGGGTGGTGTCGTTCTATGCGTAAAGAGCCGTTATCAGCGAAGTTGGGGGGTTGAGCATTGCGCTTCGGATACTTTCGTGGCATAGAGAGCTTTTGTGAGACAACTCCGTGGTCATTGGCAAGAGTGGAAGCTGTAGAATCGAGCTTGGAGAGCTTTTGAGGATCCTGAGGCGCAGTGTTGTCAGCTTCGGCGGGGCTTCTTTCTCTCTTGAGCCTCTTCTCCTTGTGAATCTTGCCACTTCCTGTCGTCAGCTCGCCCTCGCCCTCAGAATCAGCCTGACCGAAACACATGGCTTCCTCCGACTGCACCGGTATAGCTTGTGAAGGGTGTGATCATCAGTGGGGGTGGGTATTGTGGAGGTCAGTGATTGCAAACGCGTCGAACTTCTCGGGAGACGCGTTGGTGGGGCATCGACGGCAAGGCTGCATTTTCAGTCTAAAACACTCGGGGTTTAGCTCTGTCTTTACGTCAGCCGGCATTGTCAGATTGAGCCTCACAGTAAACTCCATCTCGGCTCATCTTGGATCGCATTCCGTTGTCTTGTTCCATCTTACTTTTCTGTTCATTGTCTCACTGGACAGTTGGCGAGGGGATGCTGCGCAGATATGCAACGATAGCCACGAAGCCGCTTTCTCGGCTTCGAGCGCGAGGGAAGAGACCTCTTGGACTGGACCACGTACGTGATGCTCAGTTCGCGAATCACCATCTGCTTCTAATGAAAAAATCCAGTTCATCCAACGACAAAAAGTATTGTCTCTGTGGAGGGACATTGTTCGCAGTACCAACAACATACCGGATGCCGCCACCAGAAACGATATGAGACAGTTCGCCAGAGTGGAATTCGAGCAACATCGCCACGTATCTGACCTGGTATGTAAAGGCATACTATACAAATGAACTATGTGAACCGCTGACCCATTCTGCACAGGACCATATACGTTATTTGCTTTCGGTATGATGCGCCATTGTGCATTTGCGACCCAGTCAGCTGACCTTTGTAGACTGGCAAGACCCAATTCCAGACCATGAAAGGCACTCTAATCAACTCTGGAGTGCTTACTGAATGAAATCAATGTATATGCTCTCCTTCTCCGCCGTTCCACACTGCCATTTGCCTCACGTCTCTCATTGGCTGAGAACCGAGTGCCTCCTGTTAGCGTGCTTTCCGCATCCCCACCCATGCACCTGTCACCATTTCGATGTCCTCAACACCGTACGCTCATTTTCTCAGCTCTACCAGTTGCTGTTTGCTTGTCTCTCCGCCAATCTTTTCAAAGCTATCTGTACGTTATGCTCCGCTCGACGATAACTGGTCATCGAAGCCGGAGTGACTGACGAACTCGCAGCACTGTAGCCTATCAGCACCATGGCTCTGACGAGATCTGTCTGCATTGTTGGTGCGGGTCCTTCCGGCCTAGTTGCAGCAAAGACTTTCAAACAGCAAGGTGGCTACAGAGTTACTGTCTACGAAGCTGCTGACCGTGTTGGTGGCATGTGGAGAGTACAACCGGGCGAGCATGGCGACAAATGCGGTCCAGAGATGAGGACCAACTTGAGTCGCTTTACTGTAGCATTCCCAGATCTTTCGTGGTCATCAGTAGACCTTACAGATCCTGTAACCGGCGCATCGTCTCCTGCAACCCCACCAATGTTTCCCAAGGCTTGGCAAATTGGGCGGTATCTTGAGAAGTACACTGAGAAGTTTGGTCTCAGGCCAGACATCTTTCTCAACCGAAGAGTTGTTAATGCAGACATTCTCGATGATATGAAGACCTGGCAGATTACCACCTACGATGTTGCGACGAGCCAG
This sequence comes from Neodidymelliopsis sp. IMI 364377, assembly GCA_027946375.1. Classification (NCBI taxonomy): domain Eukaryota; kingdom Fungi; phylum Ascomycota; class Dothideomycetes; order Pleosporales; family Didymellaceae; genus Neodidymelliopsis; species Neodidymelliopsis sp. IMI 364377. Next base: position 8,613 of record JAPEUT010000055.1, on the reverse strand, counting down.
TCGACCACAGAAACGTTCGACTATCTCGTCATTGCGAGTGGTTTCTTCGACAAGCCAGGCCACACCTTCAGCTCCGCTTCAGACAAGACTCCCCACAATATACAACATTCCTCCGTATTCCGAAACCTTTCCTCGCTCAGCCAGAAACCCGGCAAGATCGTCGTTATTGGTGGTGGTATCAGCGGCTCAGAAGCTGCAGCTCAAGCAGCTTTCCAAGTCTCGAGCGCCAAGTATTTACCAGGCAAGAACAAACCCGTTCATTCAGAAAGCAAGATCTATCACATTGTCAACCGTCCGTTCTACTGCCTCCCTCGTTACCTTCCTCAGAACCCTCACAGAGACTCAACACAAGAAACCAACATGGCGCCTACGTTTCTTCCCCTCGATCTCATCCTTTACGATCTCTCCCGCCGGGGCGAAGGCGAGCTAACTGCGTCAATCTCCACTGTCCCCCCAGAAAAAGCAAAGAAAGGACACGATTTCGTGAGGTCGGTCATCGGTAGCGATCAACAGGAATACGGCAATCAGGCAATCGTTTACAGATCTGATCAGACACAGTATCCTGGCTACACGGGTATCACTGATACGTATGCGGAGTTCGTGAGAAGCGGGCTGATTGTCCCAGTGCAAGGCTGGGTTGAGAAGGTCGAGCACAAGGAGGGCATTCAGTCGTTCGATGTTTTGCTGCAGCACCATGGTCCGTGGTCCTCAACAGAGTCAGAGGTGAGCCGCTGTTCGAATTTTCACAAGTTGTTACTGACTTGGATCGAATGAAGAGTCAAATATCCGACGTCGCCGGCATCATCGAAGCCACCGGATACAAAGCCGATCTCGAGTACGTCAATGGTACGTCAAGAGAACTCCTGCATCATGACTCCGCTTGCCCTCGTGTACCCTTTTTGCTCTCTCGTGGTTGCATGCTCTCAGACAGCCCAAATCTTGGCTTTGTCGGTTTCTACGAAGGCCCTTATTGGGGGGTCATGGAGATGCAGGCACGCAGCATTGCCAAACTTTGGACAGAACACACCGCGGATCACAACTATTCTGTCAGAGCTACTCCAAGTCAACTCGATACCACAGAACGCATGCGCCACTACATGCAGGTGGAACGTTCCTCGCAAGTCCCACAATTTTGGATGGCTGATTACGTTGGTCTCGTAGAGGAACTTGCACGAGATGCTGGTGTCAAACGGGATGACTCTGCGTTCGATGGTCAGAAGGGACCTGCCTTCCCATCTCGCTACCAAGGAATTTGCATTGATGCCGAGGCCGATCTCGTTGTACAAGAGGTTACAGGTTTGATCAGTGCATCTAAGGACAACGCAAAGTTCGTCGCCGCTGCCGTCTTCCGTGGCATGCAGGGCGTCTGGTCTCTACACCGCAAGATTGCTACACGTAACACCACTCCGGGCGGCATCCTCACTGGCACGGCAGCTTTTCACCCACGCACGCCAACCGACCCGGCCTATGCTGCTGAATATCTCTACATCGAAGAGGGCATCTTCACAATGGACAATGGTTTCTCCTTTCCTGCAACACGCCGCTACATCTATCGCTACAACGAGGCACTTGACAAGATCACTGCCTGGTTTGCAGACGAAGACGGCGAGTCTACTGGAGCGTTCTTCAACATGTGGGAGTTCTATCCTCCTGCAGACGATCGCCACGGTTGGATGGCAAAGGGCCATCATTGGTGCGATCCCGATACATATAGGAGCGGTTGTGAGTTCAGGTTCCGCGGGGCGAGCTTGCAAACTTTTGGTATCACGTATGAGGTTCAAGGCCCGAGGAAGGATTACAGTCACGAGAGTTGGTATGAGAGATCGAAGAGTGAAGACAAATGAGCAGATGTTCGCCGATAGTCTGTCCGTCGTCCGAACAAGGGCAGCGGGCAAACGCAGCTCTGCACTTTGGCTCATGTCAGTGATTTGTTCGGTTTGTGAATATCGAGTGACGCTGACGTTTGATAGCTATGGTCTAGCAGCGCGTATCTACGGGGCTAGGTCGTTACTGGGCCCATCATCACATGGTCGAGTATCGCATGAATTAGCCGCATTCAAGGTACATCCAACATGCCCTTCACATTCGGTCCGGTTCTTCTTGTTCTAAGCTTTGTCGTTATCTACGAGCACGTCTGCGCCACATATGATCCCACTCTCATGATCTGTTTGATTTCCTGCTGCTGACTTCCTATTACCCAATCTTGCAAGACCAAGCAAAGCTATCCGGACATCACTCCTATCAATTAGTACGACATCGTGTTGGGTATGTCTCACTCTTTACGTGAGTGTTGCGAGACAAGCTTGGTCTTCCGGGCAGGGAGATTTGGACGATCTTAGGTCGTACACCGTACGAACAAGCTGTTGGTGGGAGCCTAGAAAACTCCGTCTCGCGGAGCGGCAAGCATCTCCGTGTGCCAGGAAATTCCTTGGGCATAAGAGAAGGCTAAGCTGAATCTAGGGGTAGGACAAAGTCAATTCTCTGTTCACATTTCCAAAGGTAGGCTTGTTGTAGTCAGATGATGCTTTTATTGAGTGCGATGGTGGGGTTATTCTCCTCGTCTTGTTCATCAAGACAGCGCTCCTAGTACGTGGGCTAGAGGTTTAGATCTTTCCAGCAGGGAGATCGTGCCTGTTCCGACCGACTTTGTCCCATACCATTTTTCATGCGTTCCTCCGCGTTGGATGCTTCTCGAATGCTGTTACAAGGTACCACCGTAACAGCAGTGCTATTGACTGCAATTTGCTTACCATCGTGACCAACACTGTAGGTCTCATGGCACGTCACATCGAACCGAAGGACGCTTCGAACCTGCCCTACCACTGCGCAACTTGCTCCTCTGTCTCAACTGACAATGTAGGGCTCAGTATTGGAATGCTTGCGAACATACCCACTATCTCGCTTCTTATTCATCACAGGTGGTGCCACTCGTAAGAATGTCGCTGGTAGACGCTGAACACCGCATTCGATTCCAGCCATACAGCCTTATGTTCGCTGCCATGCCACCTCGCAAGTCGTCCAGCAACACGCACATCATTTCCACCTTCGCTACTCATACCCAATTTGAGATAACAATCCGACCCTGTTGCGTGGGACTGTAGGGTGTACGTCTGTCGTTGTAGGTTTCAGTCCTCAAGGCAACAATTCTGGCGCAATGCGTTGTAATCGACGTAGATCTTTCAGTTTTCTCGCTACCAGTTGAAGAAGCGCAAAAGCTGGTGCAATCGATCAGCGAGACGACGTCCTATTTAACATCACAACAACCGCCGTTTGGGAACAGACCTCATCCCTTAACTAAATCATTTCGACACACTCATTCTTCCACATCCTTACACAGAGTCAAAGTCCTCGCTCGGCTTTGAGCTCCGCGACCAATTGCGTTTTACGATCTTGCTTACACCCATACCGAGTTACGCATCGCCAGCCAAGCGATCTCGTAGACTCACTCTACTTTTTGTACTGTTACCACCATGATGAGGGCCAAGATCCTCATTGATCTCGCCTTGTTTGGTGTGGCTTTGTGTGGTCCCGCTAGACGAGACTGTGGTCAGGTGAACTGCTATCACGCAGCCAACGACTGCGGCACGACTGTCGGAGGGTGAGTCATGTCCGCTTCTTTCTCTCTCTTGGACTGGCGAGGAAATCCTCATATCTGGAGTGGTCAAAGCTGACTTCTGTCCAGTTGTTGGACTGCGTGTGCAGGTGATAGCACAAAGATACCCACACTCAAGGTGCCGTACTGCTCCTCAGTTACCTCTCCAACCATTGTTGGTCATGTCAACTATGCCATCGAGCCCCGAAACGATGTACTGGCTAGCCCCTCGTCTACTTTAGATGCTGCAACGGATGCATTGATTACGCCTACGCCAGAGATGAGGTCCAATGGTGACTGTAGCTCCCTCTGGCTATGCGTAGACTACCAGGCGATCTGTGGAAGTTCTACTCAGTGGTATGGCGGGTAAGTTCCGAGTCATTTACTTCGTCTCTCGGCGCGTTGTTTGCAAACTCCGGAGACGGTACCGATGTATCGCGCCGCCTTGTTCTGACATATTCTCAGATGTTACGACGTCTGTACCTCCTCTCCACCGGTGACTTCCCCGCCTTGCAGCATCGTATCGACTACCACTGAGGATGGCTACGCTAGCAACATTCCCACTCCAGACTCCTCCACCACCACTGAGTCTGGGTATGCCAGCAATATCCCAACCTCAGTGTCAGGGGTTGCCTACACCGAGAAGCCAGCATCTAATGGTATACCTTCTGCCTTGGACGATAATAAAGCTCTTGTAATGGCCGAAATGCCGAACACTCCTGCAGCCCCAGCTCAGGATACCGACGCAGGCGAGCTCAGGGTGGCGCAAGATCCAGCCACCGACTCCTCCACATCAGGTTCCGCACCGATCGAGGCTCCTGCCGGTGGCACTTTGAGAGGCGCAGCTATCGCAAGGATTGAGGCAGATACCGAAAGAATGCCCCATGTGGCTAATGTTGCCTGCTATACCCCGGGCTGCAAAGAATATGGCCAGCAGCCTCCTGCTACCACCGATACCGCCGCAGCTACCGAGACTCCAGCAGTTACCGATGTCGCTACGTATGTTGATGCTCCTGCGGCTGCAGACTCTCCCGCAGCCACTGAAGTGCCTGAAGGTACTGAAGACCCTGTAGCTGCATAAGCTATACAAAGCAGGTATTTTATGAGACTTTCAATGAGAGTGCTGCGGATTTGATATCCGCAGTGCAGCTGATGGAAGGTTACAATATGTTTCCAAACCGAGACGGTCGCTTTCTTATTCCTTCCTAAGCGAACAATGAGAACAACGGATTGGTGGCTTTTCTGGCGAAGCTCTTGTTTCAAACAGATCTAGAGTTTGGTTTTGGTTTTGGTTAGTTGAGCGTGGCGTTCTTTTTTCCTTCCATTTTCTCTACGCTATGATTGCTCCCTTCCTCATTCACGACCTGTATGACTGACTAATTGCTGCTCTTTTTTCTTTAGTATGACTCTTGTCTTAAGTCTTTCGGGGTAAATGAGTACAAGGCTTTTAGGCTCGCATATATGATGCTCGTGTAACTTGTCTTCGTCTTGTGAGAAAATTTTCGGTGTGATACATGGTATTATGTCAGCTCAAACTCGGGCCGTGGTGTCACTTGTAGAACATGGCTTGAGATTCTATCCATCGCAGTGTTTGAAAGTTTTCTTTGGTATGGCTTGCTCAACCTTTCCGCCAAGATATGCTACGTCCATATGCTGCCCTTGTACCACCTCCCGCTCGTCCATCTTGACAACGCTGTAGCATCGTCTACCTTGGACTGTCTCCTCGCTCCATCACCTACTCCAACCTCTAGCGACTGCCGAGGAAAGGCTATGGATATCAACGACATCGATAACGTGCTTCCGGACCCGTGTTCAGAGTTGACACTAGGATGTATCGACCTCCGTGGTCGTGGTCGGTGGTGTACGGCTAATGTATGACGACAGGCTTGACATCTCGAGAACGCGGCTGACCTGCTGGGAGACAAGTGATCAGAACCTTATGCTTGAAGCACGTAGCCTAGAAGGCTTGAAGAGGGAGAGGTTTGAGACGGTCATGGCTCGTCTCTTGTCGCTGCTGTGACCGTTCGAGCGCCTCAGCGTCAGGGCGAGTGTCAGCGATAGATTCTTTGCTCTCGAGGAAGCTGCTAACCTCAGACTCAAGAGGCCATGAAGGAGTGGATACAGACACCTGGTTTGCGCAAGGCGTCGTAAGATCAGAGATATGAATTGTGTGTATGTACTGCTACCACTGGAATACACTCGAGAGCAGTCGGGGTTGAGGAAGTTCGTTTGTTAGAAATGATGCAGACGCCTGCTGCTGGAGCCAAGATTATCTGGGCGAAACTATCATGGAGGTGCTCTGGCAGTGGCCCATGACGCCTATCGAGCATGTTTGAGTTCAAAGACGATGGAAATCACATGACATTACGACCCAAGGTCATCTCCCCACTTGTTGATTGCTTCCAACATGGCATCCAGGCTACTCAACGCGTTTGTGAGCTACCGTACGCATGTGAGGAGACAACCACGACTGCCACCGGACTCGACATACAATCGCTATTCGTGGCCACCAATATTTAAGATTCGATTTCCCTTCTGTGAGCGAGGCCAGCAAGTGAAGGAAACAATGGCACAGCTGGATTGCCCACAATGACGCCGCCTTGCCAGAAATCGAGGCTCACTTTCATTTCCTTCCATTTCTACCTTCCCACTCATATATAAGTACTTTAGTCTTCCTCACACGAAGTAATCTATACAATCACACACACCTTCCTCATTCTCAACTCCACCCTCATTTTCAAACACTCTCCGCAAATCATGAACAACCACGGTTTGTATGCACCAGCTGGTAACAGCAACAACGTAAGTCCAGTTTCTCCTCTTCTTGCAAGTTTCCAGTTCTCTAACAATTCTCCTACAGAGCAACGGCAACGGAGACCCATTCGGGCGCACTCCCGACCCGGGTCTCTACGCGCCTCCTCTCCACGGCGGCGTCGAGCTAGATGGCTCTCTACGCGCGGTAGTCGACCGCCTCATGACACCTCCAGACTGTCTATACAGTAGCGACGGTCTACAAGTAACGCTCAACATCACTTGGGCGGTCGGTGTGATCGGACGTGAGCGCTTCGAGCCCGTCCCACTGAGTCGCGGACTGTCGCTCCGTCAAGACGATGAGTTGAGGACTCGTGGAGTTGCGTGGGGTCTGATCCCCGAGATCGCGAACTGGTTGAGGAGTGGGGAGGAGACACTGGTGCTGCTGGCCAGCATATTCCCTTGAGTGATTGGCGTGGAAATCATGGAGGGTATAATTGGGTAGCATCATCTTCAATGTCAAAGGTTGGGCGCTTGAGAACTCATACAGTGTTCCCAAGTATGCAGTGATACAAGACTGAGTTACAATGAGATTTTTTATTACAACCCCCGAGCTACGAGAATCCCAAAGCTTGGATCTCCAAAGAAGTGGTGACCTCTCTTCCTCGCTCCTCCAGACAAGCTAGAGACTACAACGAAGAAGTCCACAACGTAATGAAACTAAAGTCGTGCAGCGTTTTGACCCCTTGTGAGGTCAAACCCCTCCACACTGTGCAATTTGATATCAAGGTCAGCCACAAACGTGCGTGATACTTCGGCAGTATATCTTTTGACTCACCCAGCCGTATAAAGACTCCCAAACGCACGATGCCTTCAAAAGATCACTTTGCGCCCGGACGCCGCCTGATCTGATCTGATCTGATCTGATCCAACCTATACGCGCGCCCCTCACTCTGAGGCCACACGAGCGCGCCCCGTGTTGATCTGGCAAGTCTTGGCATCATAATAAAACCCACCCCTTCCGCCCCTCTGCTCCATTTCCCCATTAACACAATGGCTCCTGTCTTGCCACCGCCATTTTCCGAAGACCGCTTTCGCTTCTGGAGGTTGTGGTCTACTCTCACATCCTGCATTGCACTTCCACAGGGTGTTTGAGGTGAAGTTTTTGTTCATCGCTTGCATCGGAATACTTTTTGATTTCACACTGAGCTGGGCTCACTTCTTTTCGTTGACTGGCTCGCTTTTAGTGGGCTGTTGAAGAAGAGGTTGTTCGTTTGTTTGCTTGAGGAGCCTCAAGGTGGGATAAGTTGTGGTGCTTGGTTGTTTTGGTGGCACTGAGCTTCTGTTGTTGTGGTGTGGTGTGTTTTGGCTCCACGTTTGTCAACTTCAAGCTCTCAAGGCGTATCGACGCCGTGATTTATATCTCCTGCAAGCATTAAGACATATCCACGTAGTAGTGTTCTCAACCTGAGGGCAAGGCAGATACTGATTCTGCTCAGTTCTCTCACTGTCACGCCTAGTTCAGCAGAATGTGTTCCCAAAACGTCCACTTCACCTTCACTGCACGCACAAACAGTCTTCTCCCACCCAAAATTCCTCTTAACTTACTCCTCTGCCCACCTCCACACACAAACAAAACCTTCTCACAACCGTACCTTCAAGCATGCCTCGTGACAACCCAGAGCCGGAGTTCGCCTCGAACACCCCAGAGGCACTCGCCCACCTCCCGCCCTACGAGCCCTGGGCTCCGCGCGCCTTTCCCCTCCCAGGCGGCTTCCCGCAACTGAATGGCGGCCCAACTCCACTGCTGTACCCGTACGAGCCGCTGACGATGGACGGTGTTCAGGGACCGAGGCGAGCTGCTCGTGGAGCTCGCGTCCGACCTGCGGTTCGACGAGGCAGAGCTCCTGAGTCACCTCTACAGGTGTACGGAACTCTACCGATGCGGATCATTGAGCGGGGACGGTCAGGTTCTGTGCGCAGTGGATTGGGTTCCTCGCCGGTGGACAGTGAGGATAGTGACGGCCCATGGGCAAGCTTGCTGATTGCCATGAGCGAGGATGACGACGAGGAGTTCGACCCGTGAGTACCTCCCTGACCTTTTCTTTGATTACACTGTCCGCGGAGCAGTGTGTTGTGGTTTGTATCAACAGTGATTGAGCACTGTTCGTGAGCTCGAGGTGATTTGGAACACTCACTGACACTCCACCCAGAGCAATCCTTCTCTGCCTTCCCGCCCCTCCACCCCCCCCCACCCCCCCCCCCCCCGG
>JAPEUT010000054.1:0-113377 GCA_027946375.1 Neodidymelliopsis sp. IMI 364377 | reverse complement strand
AGGTAGTGCTGAGGGGGTGGGGTCAGAGTTTTTGGGCCGGCCTCTGATGCGAGCGGCGGGTGCTGGTGCAGCTTTGGTTTGAAGGTCCTCTTTCTCTTCACCGTTCTTAGTCTGCTTGTTTTCAACCGACTTGCGATTTGACCGTCCGCGACGCGTTGGCTTGAGTTCATCAGGCTTCGGGTCGTCCCTTTCTGACACATCCAGATTTCCTTCTTTGACGATCTGTAATCGCTTGCAGACTTTCCTCAAGTCAGCCACAGTCATGCATCCTATCTTGCCCTTTTCACTTCTGCTTCTCGATTGTCGCGATTCGATTTCCGTGCTCAACTCTCGCTGGAAGCTCTCATTGTCTCCTTTTGAGGACTCAGACGCTTCAAAGAGAAGTTGGAGAATGTCTTTACTCCATTTTCCGATATCTGGTTCGTTGAGGGGCCATTGCTCAGATGAGATGCAGGTATTAATGTCAGATGAATGTAGATTCCAGTTGGCGATTATGGCTGCTTTGAGATTGGCAAGCACAGGATCCTCTATTGGTGTCGATCTTGCCGGCTTTCCTCTGAGACGTGTACCCGCCGCTTTAACCTCTGGGGGCGATCCTGGGGGTTTTCTTGTAGATTTGCGCATCATATCTAGTGTGCCAGCCAATTACAGACCAGGATTCAATAATTCAATACCAGACGTGTGCTCATTGGGTCAGGGCCGGTAGTAATGTGCTAGGAATCATGTTCCATCAATTCGCAAAGTCAATCAATCGGAACACCATTATCTCTATCTTCCAGCTCTTTCGGAATGCATGAGTCTGTGTCGATGGTCGTTGTTGTAACGATTCAGACCAGCCGCTCTGCAATATTTCGAGGTGTGCTGCAGCGCGTGACGTCAGCAGAAACTTTTAGACGACGGCCGTGCTTTGGCGTCTCGACTTTTGTACGACTTTGTCTGCGCATTTGCATCGCATAGATAGGAAATTCCAAAGGCATGAGCTTTTCTCTAGAAGTCAAGTAAATGGGCCTTAATATGATAGATGTGTTGAAAGGGCTTAGAAGGTATAGTTTGGTTGTGGTGTGTTGAGACTTCAATGTCTGTGCCATCTCCCCAGTTCAAAATGACATGTGACATCAGAACAACGATTCAGAATAGGTACTACAAGACACCGGTGTTTCCATCACATGACTGGAAACTGATGCCTTCATAGATGTTGTTCCCAAAAGCCAGGCTTCAACATCTTAGCGAGCCGCTAATGAAGCAATATTTGCGATACTTGGAGGGATATGTCTAGGAGAAACCTCATACTTCGCCTTCTCATCACTCAGCATCTTGCTTCCATCTGATCAACCAAAGACTTTCAATCACATGGAAAGCTGATGGTAACCGGTTCTTTTTTTCGGTAATACAGGATGAGCTGATCGGAAACTCTGCGAACTTCGGGGCTTGGCGTCGGCATCTTCTCCGCGACGCTTCCCCAAGTTCTCCACAATCTCCGCGAAAGCATCGACACAAACACAAGTGCGGGATGGCGCGACCGTTGCACTGCGAGAGCCGCGGCTTCAACCTGGTGAATGCCGCCAAAGACCCTGGTCACGTCTAAGCCGATTCCTGAGCATCACGTCACAGTAAGAGGGGTTCCTTCCGATCGACATGGATCTCGAGGGACGGCGCGCAAGGATTAAAACAGTTACATTTCTCCGCGCGGTAGAGGCGCCGAACTTCCTCCAATAGCTGGAAGTTGGTGCCGCTGGGGAGGCTGGCCTGCGTGTGTACCTGCGGGAACCACTATACCGAATGTCTTGTTCAGGCATCGCTAGGATGGCAAACTTTTGCGGAGATCGTCACCTTCGTAGTCGCACTGCCAAGGTCCGGATGAAATGGCATGGCAGAATGCTAAAGCTACAAAAGAGAGGGTCCCTGACCTGCTCTCTGGTCTTCACTTTGTGAGCAACGATCTTCAATCGTCAACATGGGACTCTTCGCAAAGGCGTTCCTTGCCGCTACTGCTGTAGCATCAGTCGGTGCTATCGACATTGTCGTTCAGTCGAACGGAGGTAATGTCACTGGCAAGTTTGGCCACCCTTACGGATATGGTTTCCTCCACGAGGTAATGAGACTACTCTCATCACATCGATACTTTACTAAAGTACTCAGGACATCAACAACTCCGGTGACGGTGGTATCTATGCCGAGTTGATTCAGAACCGTGCTTTCCAGTACAGCAGGGCTTTCCCAGTCTCAACAGCACACTACTTTCCTATCAACGGTGCTAGTCTCACTATCAACAATGGCACCCAGCCACTGTCCAAGGCTCTGCCTGCCTCTATGAAGGTTGCTGTCGGCAACGGCACTGTTGGCAAGGTCGGTTTCGAAAACGAGGGCTACTGGGGTATGGATGTCAGGGCCCACAAGTACACCGGATCCTTCTGGGTCAAGGGCGCATACACTGGCTCTTTCACAGCTTCGCTGCAGTCGAATCTGACTGACGATGTGTTTGGCTCTGTCGACATCGAGTCCAAGTCCGTTGCCTCGGAATGGACCGAGCACACCTTCGAGCTTACTCCCGAGAAGGATGCTCCCAACTCCAACAACACCTTTGCTATCACCTTCGATCCCACTGGCACCCAGGGTGGATCCCTCGACTTCAACCTCATCAGCTTGTTCCCTCCTACATACAAGAACCGTAAGAACGGTCTTCGCGTCGACATTGCTGAGGCGCTCGCCGAGATGAACCCCCACTTCCTTCGTTTCCCTGGCGGTAACATGCTTGAGGGACTCGAGAACGACACCTATTGGGACTGGAAAGATACCCTTGGCCCAATCAAGGAGCGTCCAGGTTTCCAGGGCGTTTGGGGCTACCAGCAGACCCACGGTCTTGGTATGATGGAGTACCTCGAGTGGGCAGAGGATATGGACCTGCAAATCGTTATCGGCGTCTGGGCTGGCCTTGCTCTAAACGGCGACGTCACTCCCAAGGAGGATCTCCAGCCTTTCATTGATGATGCTTTGAATGAGATTGAGTTCATCCGAGGCCCGGTTGACTCTGAGTGGGGTGCTAAACGTGCTGCTCTCGGCCACGCTGAACCATTTGAGCTGAATTATGTTGAGATTGGCAACGAGGACTGGCTTGCCGGTTTCCCTGGGGGCTGGGACTCGTACAAGGAGTACCGCTTCATCATGTTCTACGACGCTATTAAGGCTGTCTACCCCGACATTCAGATCATCGGCTCGTCCGCTACTAGTGATCCAGCCCCCGAGGGCGCTACCACCGGTCCTAACCTAGAGGACGGCATCAAGTACCCGGTCGATGCCATTGGCGACTACCACCCATACCGTGAGCCTGATGAGCTTGTCGAGGAGTTCGATCGCTTCGACAACGATATCGGCCACATTATTGGCGAGGTTGCTGCTACTCACGTCAACGGTGCTACTCCTCCTCGCTGGAATGGACCTCTTTACAAGTACCCCTGGTGGATTGGCGCTGTCGGCGAGGCAGTTTCTCTTCTCGGTTACGAACGGAACTCCGACCGCATTCCCGGTACCTTCTACGCTCCTGTACTGAAGAACGAGAACCGCTTCCAGTGGCCTATCACTCTTATTCAATTCACCGCGGATGCCAGGCAGACCACTCGTGCCGTCACTTGGTACTGCTGGAGCTTGTTTGCACACCACCCCATTTCTCACACCCTTCCCACTTCTTCCAACTCCAGCTATGGACCCGTTTACTGGGGCGCTGGCAAGGACGAGGCTCGAAACGGTGCTCTTGTCTGGAAGGGTGCTGTCTACAACACCACTGACAACGCATCGGTCCCCATCACAGTTCATTTCCAGGGTGTTCAGCCAGGTGCCAAGGCTCAGCTGACAGTCCTTACCAACTCAGTTGGTGATCCTTACGCTTACAACGACCCCCGCACTGGCGTCCAAATCGTGGACACTGCGACTACCCAGTTGACGGCTGGTGCCAGCGGAGCATTCGAGTTTAGCCTGCCCCAGTTGAGTGTTGCGGTATTGGACACAGAGGTCACTGGTAACTCTACCGGCGGTTACAAGAGAGCGAAGAGGGCGCTGACTTCGAGGTACCAGATGCGCTACTAGGAGCAGTGCGTACATGTGAGAGATTGTATTATTTCTCCACCATAGAAGTAGCAATGAACGCAACAGATTACTAGCAAGATACCTCATAGAACCTTTGATCCGAGGCTGACGCGAGAAATGCTAATCAGTGTTACTTCTAGTTTTACGAAGACTGATCTAAGTTTATTGGGGTGTCCGACGAGTTACATCAGACGTTACTCATGTTTGAGATTGCAGTGCTCAACGTTCAACATAGCGCATTGGAGAGCATCATCAGCGCGTCGTCGCGTGTCATTCGCTAGTCGACGTGCCTCGGCTCGATTCTTAGTACGACGTCGATCTAGAAACAGTTCCCCAGGTTCCAGTACCAACAACACGATATGCTATAAATCATTGCGTTCCCCACATCCGGGGTCTCCGCACCTCCACAATCCTTCCCGACTGTCTCTTTTCGACAACCATGAGTATTCTTACTTACCAGCCGATCAAGGGCGTCTATACGCTTGCAGCGTTAGGTTTTGAGCTCATCCGCTTACCACTCTTTGTCGTTAAATACCTCACTAGCTACGGACGGCAGCACCCGGAATGGACCTTCCGTCAGGCGCTCGTTACGCGCATTCTTTTTACTGTGGTCTATCACATAGCCAACGTACAAGCAAAAACGCCGACACCACTGTTGCCGGGCAGCGAAAAGGAACGCTTTGTATGCATCAAACCGGCAGAAGCAGACCAGTACAAAGGCCCTATGAGAATCAACAATGACATCCAGCCCATCGAGATTGGCGCGACCTGGTACCCGAGACCTCTGTCTGCCTCATCCGAGAAGACGGACCTCAAGGTTGTCTTGCATATCCATGGCGGCGCCTTCGTCTCCGGCGACGGCAGAACGTCAGCAAGCGGATACTTCGCCAAGCTCCTCCAGAAGCATGTAGGAGCAACCCATATTTTCATGCCGCAATATCGAATCTCGACGCTCCCAGCAGGCAAGACATCGAATTCGTTTCCTGCCGCTTTCCAAGACAGCCTGACCGCGTATCTGTACCTACTCAACGATCTACACATCGCGCCCGCCGACATCATCCTCTCTGGCGATAGTGCTGGTGGAAACCTCGCCATTTCGCTTCTTCGCTACCTCGCCGAGTTCGGGTCGCAATTGTCTCTTCTTAACCCGTCAGCGGCCCTTCTTTGGTCACCGTGGATCGACCCCTCAGACACATCTGACGACTTTGTGCATTCGAACCCCAACTACGCAACTGACTATCTTTCTCATCCCTTCACGTTGTGGGGAACTGGTGCCTATGCTGGTCCAGGCGGTAGAGCGGTCTTGTCGAATCCATATGTGTCGCATAAGAACAAGACATTCAAGACCGAGGTGCCACTGTTTGTCAATACTGGCAGTGGGGAGATTCTGTACTTTGATGACTGTGAGTGGGCGGAGAAAATGCAGAAGGCAGGTAACGATGTTACATTGGATGTGGAAAAGCATGTGCCCCACGATATACTTCTGATTGGCAATATCCTCGGATTCGATAAGGAGGCGACGGCGTGTGCGAAGAGGGCAGGCGAGTGGCTGAGTGTCAAGAGGAGATGAAGGCTTCGTCGCGGCAAAGTGGTGTCTGAAGTCGAATATAGGTATGACAGGCTCAAGATGATGAGCTTCTTGGAAGAGGGGAGACCGGTTGTCGGAGTAAGAGGTTCATTGACCGAGCGTCTGAAAGATAAATTTCGACACTTCTTGTCCCCAGTCACGATTCCATTAGATCGAGAACTCACACTGATAAACAGTTTCTTCCAATACACATCCTACCTCTCTGTGCTCTCCTCACTATTGCCCAACAAACTACTCTCCTCATCAATCACCTTCGCCTTGCCCTTCTCCTTAGTCCCGGTGTTCTTCTGCAGCGTAATCCAAATCGCAGCCCCAATAATCATAGCCGCTCCACCGAAACTTTCAACTGGCGGCGTCGTCCCCCAAATGACCCGTTCGATGATCAACGCAAGCACGAGCTGTAGATACATCAGGTTTGTTGCCCGGCCTGCCTTCTCCCTCTGAAGACCCTCCGTGAGAAGAAACTGCAGGAGGAAGCCGGTGAGACCGATAATAGCAATTAGACCCCACTGTCCCGGAGAAGACGGCATGACGAAGTGCAGATCTGGATGAATGAGCAGCACGAGAAAGGAGCCAAGTGTTGCGATGAAAGCGAAGTAGTTCACACTGATGAGCGAGTGAGCGCGCGTTCCGATTACACGGATAGTGGCGTATGCTGTCGAGGCACCGAAAGCGCCTAAGATGGCAGCTAAAACGGCGAGCGTGCGTTGTGTTGATGAGATGGGAAGTGTTGGGGCATTACCTTCGGGCGAGCCGAACGTGACAAGGGTGAGTGCGCTGATGGCCACGCTGTCAGACTCTGGTTCGCCTGAAATAGGATCGATTGGTGGGTTAGGAAACAACCAGGTTGGGCGAGCAACAAGTAGCACGCCCGAGAAGGCGATGAGCGCTGCGAGAGCCTCTCTTGACGTAAATGGTTCCCGGAGCCAGATGAAGCAGACTAGGGCTGTCAGAGTCGGAATGATGAAGGTGATGACAGTAGCGTCAGAGATGTTTAGCCATGAGAGGGAGTCTGTACGTGATCAGTTTTACGTGTTGCTGAAGAGTGGAGTAAACGTACAGTAAAGTCCAAACAACCCAATAAACCCACAAAATCCACGTAATACCAACAATCCTCTGATGCCCTTTTTGCCAAGCGGGAAATCGGGTGTCTTGTTATATGCCATGTACAACATGCCCAAAATCGTGGTACACAGCATGCGAATGAAGATGATCTGCATAGCATGGAACTTCGTCTCATATCCAGTCGCGAGCAGTTTGGCCGCTGTGTTCATGACCGAACCACATGTCTGGGCCAAGAAGACCAACACAAGCCCAAAATTCCTGTCATAAAAGGTTTTGAGACTTGTTTTCCATCCACTTCTGGGTGGTGCTGCAAGATCCTTGTCCAGTTGCTCTTGCTCTTCCTCCGGAACTGGTTCCGCGTCGATCTCTTGCAGAACATCGTTTTGCACTGGCGGAACGGCAGGCGTGCTAGATGTTGCTCCGTACGCCATGTCTTGATCTTTTCGTGACGCCACACTGTTGAGACTAGGTATGTGTAGAAGTAGGAATAGAGTCTGGGGAAAGTACAATTGGTCATGGGAAGAAAACTTACGACAGACCGGATAGACCCACTTTTTCCGGCAGCCGCGCCTAGCCTCGTGTATGCGACCAATGAAGTAAGAGGAATTTTGTATATTTCTTGAAGGTCGTAAGATCAATGAAAGAAGTCAAAGTGATAAAAGGAGAAAGACAGTCGTGAATTCTTCCTGCTTGGTTACAGACGCAAACCTGTATATCAGTCAAAGTCTTGCCCAGTTGCTACTTTACCTGCTCTAACACCACTACATGATTTAATCCTCGTTCCAATTGCGCTTATGGAGAAGATTACATTTGGCGGACACATTAGGCGATCACTAAAACCATTGGTCAGTAGTGGGCGATAATTACAGAGCGTCGTACAAATAGGTGTTTGAGTTGCACTCCTCGTTGATTCAGGGCCACTATTCAAGATAATAGGGCACTACTACGTTTGTTTGACAATCGTGCTGGCAAGCTTTTACCCTGCTAGTCTTGACCACATCAATATCACGAACACCTGTATAATAATCTTGAGCAGTTAAAACTGTAACTTTCTTATACTCCCCCAGACTTCGTTCCGAATGTTGTAGTCACCATGATACCTTTTCCTTCTGCTGCGAGCGCCTCCTGGCTACTCCTCGTGTCATCCCAATATGGATCCTTCCTTGATGTCCTTGAAGCAGCTGCGCCAACAATTCCAGTGTCCATTTCAATTACATCAGGACGCAGCTGCCCTGTGCCTGACCGGCTCTGCGTATGTCGGTAGTAGCTGTGCGTGGTGTAGGATGCATGAGTAGTGCGAGTAGCGCGATAGAGGACCGCAAAGGCAGGGCAACATCCGATGCAAATAGCAATCGAAGTCTCGATTATCGTCCAGAGCGCAAGCCAGGTAGGGTTCGGAGTGTTGGTCTCTCCTGTTTGTCTTCCAATTTGAGCTACTCGCAGGGTAGCAAAAGCTATGCAGATGAATCCCGAGGCGAAAAGCGCGATAATGGCGATCTTCTGTCCGCGTGGGACTTGAAGGTTCCAGACTAGCTGTATGGGCAGAAACATGACTGACTGCATTAGCGAATCGCAATATTTTTAAGGGATGATTGAAGTACTCATAAAATCAGAGACAATGTCTACTGAATACGAAGTGTAGAGGCTAGCAAGTTGACCGCGAACACTTCGGGGTCCTGAGCATTTTCCAAGGCGCATGGAGGCTGCGAAATCCGGACACGAAGTCAAGTATGAGATTATGCATCCCGCTAGAGACTGTTCTAAGATGTCAATACTGAATCTGGAAGAGATCAGGAGGCTGCTTACAATTAAGCAAAATATGAAGACTGCCCACCAAAGCTTGATGTATATGTGTGGGAGACCCGTCAACAACTTTCTGTACAATGCCAGTAATGAAAGCTTGACCAGCCACAAGGACAACCAGAAGAACATGGTGGTTACAAACATCATCCGGATGTACATGATGACGTCGGCTGCCATTGTCGGCCATGGAAGCATCAAGCCATTAGACACTCTACCGATCATGTAAACCTTCGGAATGATTACAAGATAGCATATTGACATGACCAAAAAGAGGGTATATGCTGTGTAGAGGAGATAGTCCTGTAGCTGCATCGATTTCCGCTTCCATATCTGGATACCTACACGTGTGAAAGTAAAAAGCGAAGCCAGTACTATCATAGTGTAGGTCACCTCATGGAAATGTCGCTCAGAGACGAGCTCGTCGTATGTTGCTGACATAGTCAAGTGGACCAGGAATGACAGTTAGACATGAGATGGTGAGTTCTTCGAACTATACTGCGAGACGCTGGGAGACTCGCTGGAGCGCAGAAGTTCGAGGCTTGTGGGATATGCATTGCAAATGCAGTCGCCCATATGTTCAGAGCATATCAGCGAGGCTGCCATACATTAGCATGGCTGTCTCGCGCAAAATTCTTGACATGCTGGATCTCGGGCTTGAATCCCAATCTAGCTCCACGTGCATGGCAGTGTTCAGGCCTTGCGCGGCCTGATGCCTTGATCATCGCCCAGAACGTGGTCTCGGTACGCAGAGCAATGGGTTCCAGCAACTTCGTCGCAATCACATGCTGCTCGTGCTGTTGGTGATGCGCGAGCTTGCGGCGTTCTCATTCAGCTGCAACTTTCTCGTTATTTCAACCTCATCTCAAACTTCCAAACCTGACTCTTTGTGCCGACAATGCAGTTGACAGCAGACCTGTAGATTGAGTATCCGAAAATTGTCTATCCAAGCAAAATTAGGCAACGTTTCGCCCCTCCAACGTGCCGCCATCCACAAACAAAACAGGAAACTCGTGTTGGACTCGATCCTCTACGATAAGCCCGGAGCAAGCTCCGTTCGTGCATGCATGAACGCCACTTGTGTTCGAGGCTGTGTGGGCGGGAGAGCGCGGCTCGTGATACCAGGGGAAAACCAGTGGTCGAAGAGAAGGAACAAGGGGACGGGCGCCTGAGCTGCCGCTTCCACGCGGCGTCCGTGCGTTCACCTACCTCCAACGCCCGCATCAACCCTTCTCGTTGTCATAGAGCCTAGTTCACGATCGGGTCTTGATTTGAAGAATCACCTCGAAGATCATCTTGTCCAACCTGAAACCTGCGACATCCAGCGTGCGCGACGCGAGCGATGCAGTGCCGCGGAGCACATGAGCGATCTTCCAACAACGCGGCAAACCACGAATCCTCCAGGATTCGCCGTAACCCTGCATGTGGCATTGCTTGGTCCAAAATTGCCCGTGTGTACGCTTTGTACCTGGAAAGGCGCAACAGACTAGTAGGTGTCTACCCAGCAAATATTGGCTTCCGCCTGGGCCCGGAAGTATCGCCGAATAAGGGCAGATTTCCAACTACCAGGCCGCGTCGTTGGGCATAAGCGAGGTTTCTTGACTGCTCGAGAGAAGGTCTGGGTGTTGTCCGAAATGATGGAATACTAGAATTGGACCCTTGTTTCCTCTTACAAGTTATGCCGCTCGGAGGAAGGATCACAATCTCCAAGCGGTGGTTCAGGCGGCACCACTGCGCTTACCATTCCACCACATCCGCAGCAATGTCTACTAGAGTCATAATTAAAGAGCGTCTTCCCAGCACTTGTTTGGGTGAGCATCGGCGTCACTCTTTTCATCAACTTGTTCAGCGTTCGCTATCTTGCTGCACGTTACGTTCTGCCGTCACACCTCTAGCATCGACTTGACAGGCAGTATGAAGAACCTTGTTCCTTTGGCCGCTCTTGTGGCTGGTGCTGCATCCCAAAGCACTTTTGAACCATCGGATTTCAACATCACCGAGGCACTCCTCGACAACGGTGTGAATGTTTCAGCTTTGCCTGACTTAGCTCCATTGGCAGAAAGATCATCGACTAGTGGGTGTTCAGCTGCAGTAAGCCAAACCTGTACTATGCAGACACTGGCTACCTTGACTAATCATGTTAAAGTGCAACTCTTTGAAGCTTATCTTCGGTGACAGTAATGTCGAAAGTCAATCCGAAACAGCATTCAGCTCCTTTGTTGGTTCTTACTGGTCAGGTCAACAGCGCGAGATCACACCTCGTTGTGTCTTCAAGCCCGCTAAAGCGCTGGATGTCTCGACTTCCATCTTGATCTCGCGGCTAACCCAGTGTCCATTTGCGGCGAAGAGTGGCGGTCACTCTGCTGTACCTGGAGGCTCCAACGTAGAGGGTGGCATCACTATCAGCTTTGAGAAGCTGAGTAAAATCGCGCTTTCGGCTGACAAGAAGACTGTTTCCTTCCAGCCTGGCCACACGTGGTATGATATCTATACCGCACTGGAGAAAGACAACGTCACTGTCATCGGAGGTCGTGTCGCTAGTGTTGGCGTTGGGGGATTGACCCTTGGAGGAGGTATCTCCTACTTCTCCAGCCAGTACGGACTCGCATGTGACAATGTTCTCAGCTACGAGCTAGTCACAGCCTCTGGTATCATCATCAACGTTAGCCAGAACTCATTCCCGGATCTCTACTGGGCGTTACGTGGCGGAGGTAACAACTTCGGTATCGTCACCCAGTTCAACGTCCAGGCTATCCCGCAAGCCCAGATGTGGGGTGGTATGCGAACATACCTCGAGTCTTCCTTCCCTGCCCTAATTGACGCGTATATCAACCTCGGTATGAGCGCGAAGCAAGACGGCAAGGCTCACCAGATCCTCTCATTTGCCTGGAGCGGTCTCCCAGTTGCCCAGGTCGAACTCGAATACGCTGAGCCCACACCCAACGCAACTGTGTTGGCTGAATACAATGCGGTACCTGGCGCTATCGCAGACCAGACAGGCGTCAAAAGTCTTGCCGAGTTGACTTCTAACCTCGCGGGGTCAGCAAGCGGCGCCGGTCTGCGGCAAGCGTTCTGGACGTGGACCGTGAAGCTAGACAAAGATCTCGCTACATCGACCAAAGACATCTTCTTCGAGGAAGTTACGTCCATAACCGACACCGATGATCTCGTCGCAGCCATCTCCCTGCAGGTCATCACCGAGCCTATCCTTGAGAAAATGACGCAACGAGGTGGCAATACACTTGGTCTGTCCGCCGCTGACGGGCCGCTCATGAACGTTCTGATCGCACTGAGGTGGTCTAACACTGCTGATGACTCACGCCTCAATCAATTCGCTGCAACGGTCAAGGATCGCGCAGTTGCAGCAGCGAAGGCGAAGGGTAAAGACGTGGACTACTTGTACATGAACTATGCAAGCCCATGGCAAGATCCCGTTGCCGGATATGGTGCGACGAACAAGGCGAAGCTGCAAAGCATCAGCAAGAAGTACGACCCGACAGGGGTCTTTGAGAAGCTGCAGCCAGGGTACTTCAAGCTCGATGGCGCACCGAAGAGTGGTTCGCCGTGATCAAGGATCATAGTCAGTGGTATCTAGATTGAAATTGCATCCAAAAATTATGCACATTATTCACCAAGGCGACCGCTTGTATCTAGACCTGCTACTAAAACGGTGAGGTCCGTCAAGTCGACGACCATTCCAGCCTATGATCTTCCCGGAAAGCGTCACGAGGTTCGGCCCGCGCGGCTGCTTTGGTGTCTTCTTCTTCTTCTTGACCGGCTCGTGCATACGTTCGTGATATGCAACTGCATCACGTGGATCTTCGTTGTTATCCATCATTTCTCTCGCCGTCGTCTTCAACCATTCGACGTAACGATCTGGCACTTGAGCTAGGGTTTTGCCAAGATGCCTTCCAAACTTGAGCGTGTAGGTTGCCGGATCAGGTCGAGCCTGGGAAGATGCAGGGGGCGCGTGTGCACTCGAAAGATTCTCTCGCTCGAATTTGATCACTGCGACAGCTAGAGCGGGCTTGCCCTCTACGATGCCTCGTTGCTTCAGGAACTCCACGTATTGTGGTGGGACCTCGCGTAGAGTTTTGCCAGCATGTATCCCAAAATCAAATCTATACTCGGTCGGCAATGCTTCTACAGGCTGCGGAGGACATAATGCTTTTCTTTTACAGGCTCGCAACGACGGACTCCTAGCTGGTGCACTCGATGAAGGTGGTTCGGCTTTCACTTGGCTTGACGGTTGTGGAGGCAGAGGCGCTACTGGTGGCTGGCCTTGATCGAACAACTGCAGCGCAGCTGCAAATCCAGACATGCTGTCTGCCATGCTCTCATCTATGCGCAGGTACGAAATGTAGTTCTCTGGCACCTCGAGTAGAGTTTTTCCAGCATGTGCGCCAAATGGAAAGCGATATAAGGGTGCATCGAAAAATCGGTTAGCACCTGAGGGCTGACTTGAATGCGACACGTGGTATGGTGCTCGAAATGCACATGTGGTTGCTGGGGGCGACGAGGAACTGGCAGACGGTTTTCTGATTGGTGTAGGTTGGGACGACGGCGGTGGGCAGATTTGCGACGACGGTTTACGTGTGCTAGTCATCGGTGTCGGCAATGGCTGGGTAGAAGAAGGCGTCGTGGAGACGCGCTGGAGGGAAGCAACGGGTGTAGTGGGAACCTGTTATGGCAGAGACCGTCGCTTCTTGCGCTGCGATTCAGGAAGGGTGTCGCATACTTTGCGCTTCTGCACTTGCGACGATGGTGGTGGTGTTGTGAAGGCATTCGTATCGTGCTCCGCCAGAGGCTTGCGGGGTGTCACGGGAGCAGCGCATTGTAGCGCAGCTACGGGCTGCGGGCTCTCGATTGCGGTGATATCATCAGAGAGAATGTCAGAACCGTAGTCAGACGACATTGTTGGCAAAGTCAACACTGTGTTGGAGAGCAAGAGTGGAGAGGTGACGCTCGGAACGTGGGGAAGCGGCACGGATGGCACCAAGACCAGAGCTAAGACAGATTCGTATAGGATGACAGGCCCCTTCTCGATTGTCTTCCATACCTACATATTGTCCCTCTCTGGTTGAACCAAAAGAAAGATTCGCTAGGAGCTCGATTCCAACCTTGATTCACAGTTTTGCTGCCGTAATTGTACGTTCCTTGATAAGTCTTGTACCTAGCTGAACAGTGGCTCCCCGCTTAATTGTTTCTTCGGCAACTATTCTCTTGAGCTCATACATGATCTCCTCCTCTTGTTCGGCAAGCTTTTGTAAATCTGGATCAGAAGTAGGTTGGAAGTCCCACCGTACTTGTATGTGTTCGGGTATGCTTGGAATGAGAAACTCAGCTATGTCCCCGAGGGCATGGTACCATCCTGTCCAGTACCTGAGTTTGTCTTCCCCTATCTCGAAAGATACAGTGGCGCTTTCTAGGTTGGGAAACGCTTCTAGTGTCTCGGTGAAGTACTCATCGCAGTTCCATATATCTGTTTCATTTGCTTCCCAGTACGAACCTTTTCTGTCAGTGTTGGGTTCGTCCGTATCGAGAATTCGAATCTCAAGTTTCTTGAAGCAGGATCGTGTTTCCCTTCTCATGTTGTGGGCAATAAGCCGATCTCGTGGACTGTATTTTTTGAACGCCCAAGAACGATCACGTGGATCATACACGTTCATGACAAGCACCTGGTCTTTGTAAAAGTGATCAACCAGCTCAGTATGTATTCGCTTGCAGATACGAAGAGCGGCAAGATCGTAACGAGGTAGTGCATGCCGGCGGGGTTCAACGTTGAGCAGGGTGAGATACGGTTGGTGCGGCAGTATATAAGCATAGGCATGCAATCGAAGCTCAGTCGGCAGATCAAGAAAACGAAAAGGCGGTACTGTAGATGGTCAACCTAGAATTACTTGAGTTGGCAATTTAGCTGGCACCTACCCAAGCTCACGATAGCATTGATTTTGTCGCTCAAAGATGTCTCTAGAAGTTGATCAAGCTTTGGTAGCAGTCGCAAGACTTCTGAGCAAGTTGGGTCGCGGGGTTTGTCGATGTCAGAGTGGCGGTACACGTTCTGATAAGTTCTGCCCCGCCTTGATGCTTTGCAAATGTCGACAAGAGTTGCTGGAATACGATCGAATCGGGGCACTGCATCCACGACTTCGTACAGTTCACATTCGTCCCACGAGGATGTTGTATTTGGCGGCTTAATGTCTCTTAAGCCCAGAGCGTTGGCATCGCCCGAGAGATCAGTGTCCAGATCAAGGTCCTGTTGTTGATGCAAAGGCACGGAAGCGAGGAGATGATCAAGAGCGAGCAGTCGAAGAACCAGCTCCTGCATACCTTGCGAACGATCTGAAGGCATTAGATCTACCTCAAGCCTTCAAAGACCTGTAAATACTGGAAACCCCTCTTTGATGAACGAAAAGTCAACCATTGGGAGGTTAGTTTTTGTATACTCGGCCTATTACGATCATGGACTAGCCTTGTAAAAGTTGTTGCACAGCTCACTCGGCGGTCATGCTTAGTAGTACACACCTCAAGCCTACACACCGTCAAACACCTCCACAACGCAGGGCCTGGTTTCGCAAAGTCTACAGTCGTTCGTAGTGGCGGCTCCGGTGGCACGTTGCACTCGTATAGGAAAGAGCTTTCGCTGAAAGGCTAACGAATCCGCTGCTAGCGATTCCAAGCAAGCAGCTAAGATTAGCGGACTTCTAAAATTGCGAAGCGGAGGAGCGAAGCAATGAAGCACTGTGATCGGGTAGTACGAAATGAAGCGGGGATGATTAATTGGTCGACGCTAGCGATGTTGGGGTGTGGCCGTTCACGTGACGAGCACCACCTCCGCCACCTACACCTCTACGCACGCCTGCCTTTATGCTTCTCTCTACTTTCTGAAGGACTTTTAAATATTCCAGTATTTCTCTGCTTCGCATCGTTTGGTGCGTTCGCGACCCAAGGCTCGCCCCCAGTCACCCTTCACCCATCACATTTGAGTAAGCTCACCTCAGGGGCTCATGCTCGCTGTACGATGTTGCACAAGCACAATGGTATATGTAAAAACAGGCTGCACTGCTCAGCAGGGCGTTAAGTCCATCTTACAAGTATGCACTGTGGTAGCCATGGTCGGGGTCCCCTCTCCTCGGCCGTGCCCGAACGGTTCTTGACAGAATGTCTCATAGTCCAGAGCGACTTATCTTTGCTCTTACAGCATCAGCAAAAAATATCAGCCGGAGAACTTCGAGGTGACATTAGGCAAAACCGAAGAGTTGGAACAATCGGAACCCCGTTCGATGTCTGGCTGGAATTGTAGTCAGTAGAGTACTGAATTGTGTTTAAATATCTGATTCTTTCATCCCAAAAGGAGCCACTGACACACTCTTGTATGCTCGCGCGTTTGTTTCCGTTCTTCCTTACACTCATTTCTGAATTATTTGATATCATTTGCACATCAGAAATTCCATCTATCATACCTTCATCATGCGTACAGCTGGTCTGTCACTTCTTACAGCGCTTACAGCGCTGCATGCCATTACTGTCAGTGGAATTGTCACTTGCAACACCGAATCTATTTTGCCTGCAACATCGGCCACTTCAGTCTCTGGGCTCCAGGATCGTCTTTCGAGCATAGTTCTCGCTCTTTGTCACACTCCTTCGGAAGAACTCGGTACTGTCAGCAAGCATTCAGAAGGTTTTGTTCTCGAGTTGCGTCGCGGTAAAGCAGAGCAGGACGCGAACGAATGCCAGGTTGCATTTGCTGCTATCATTTCGCACTGTATCCGAACAGGCAAGGCTTCTGGTAGTGAGTCTCATGCGGAGAAGGATATCACTTATCTTGTGTATGCAAGCAGTCCGGATGATCACCATTCGAATCATGTGCGTGCTCCAGGTCCTGTAAAGCCAGCCCCCTCAAAGCCACGACCTGCAAAGCCACTACCAGCAAAGCCAGCTCCTGCAAAGGCGCGACCTGCAAAGCCAGCCCCTGCAAAGGCACGACCAGCCCCAGCCAAACCTTTGCCAGCCTCAGTACCAGCAAAGACAGTCAAGATCGGACCTACGAAGAACTGCAAACAATTGGCTCTGCTTATGCGGACGCGGACGAAAAAGGGGAAACTCGCTCGAAACATCGAAGAGGATCGTGGGGAATTTGTCAGTAGCAGAGTGGATATCAAAATCAGAGAAGAGCTTGCAAAGAGGGCTCCCGAGGATGATGGTGATGCTGAGTGGGACGGGCCTGATGAAAAAGCTACGAAAATCAATCATGAGGGGAGTGCCAAAAAGGGATCTGCGTGCGGAATTACGTTTGATGCGCTGAACTACCCGAAGGCAGCGTCGATGGTAAGTATCACTCCTTCGGCGATAGCGGCGGTCGTATGCTTTCTCGGTTGATCAACAATGCTGACCTTGTCGGGAATATACAGCCTGCTGCAGCCCCATTCTTTTCGATCGATAGTCCAGACGGTGTCTGCGAGACGATCAGATACCAAGAGACCAAGACCGCAATCTTGGGCGCAAAGGAGTACCATATTGAACACATACTAGAATGGCAGACCGTGGCAAAGTTTTTCGACTGGATGGACCGCAAATCGGAAGCGGCCTCAACAACGTTCAAAAATCCAGATCTTACCAACAATCTCCCGGAACGGCTGACTTTTTGTCAGTATTTCAAGGAACAATGGAAGGGTAGCTACCTTCAAGACATTACGATCAATGGTAACTATGAAGCCGCTTGACCATATGGCACAGGCGTTTCCTGGTGTGAAGAACCGCGAACATGAATTCGTATGGTTGCAAGCAACAATGAATACACCAGCAAAGAGCAATGTAAGTACCGTTTTTCCGAGATAGAATGCGTGAGTCTGACTCTCCCCTAGATGTGGGCTTTCAAGGGAAGCAAGGACGATAAAGGAACCCTTCACAACGCGGAAAAGATGCGCCAATTTATTACTGGAGAGAAATCCATCGTTAAGGGACAAAAAGTCGAAAAGGTGTCAGCTGATCTCGTCGATAAAGCCAATATCGCTTTGCTAAAACTCAAAGCCCTGATGGGCGCCCGCAAGTACATGAGGTCGAAAACAGTTAGCGATATTTTTAAGGATCAGAAGGAGGAGATTGGCAAGATGCTCACAGCAATCGATAACGAGTTGCCCAACAATCCGCGGAAGCCTCTGAAAGGCTTAAAGGAAATTGATTCTTGGGTCAAACAAAACCTGGGCGATCGCTGGTTCGAGTATATGGACGAGCGGTTCGCGATCGCACATAAGCGGACACACAACGACATGGACACTTACTTGGAGCTTCTCGACGATAAATGGTGCGGAGGCAGGCCCAAATCAAAGCCTGGATCCCCAGCCAGGTCCCGCCCAGGCACGCCAACTGCGGACAAGACTGATACCGTTATTCAATTGTTAGCAGGCATCAGTCTAAACTCGAAAGATCCCGAGATTGAGAAGCTCTGTCAGTTCCTTGACAAGATGCAGAAGGAGTGGACAGTGGAGAAGGCGATTCCCTGGACAGCACCCTGGTAAATCTGATCTGATATGCAAGTAGTTGCGAAGCTGAGGAACGAAGCTTTGCATTATAATCGGACTTGCGGGCAGAAAGCAGGGAAAACGATCGGTCAAGATAGTTACCTGATTGGAACACTAAGATGATCTAGATTGCATGAGTGAGTGGGCAAGTGGGAAGGCGTAGGCAAGTAGGAAGCAGTTCTTAGTAGAGTAAGAAGTGTGTAGATTAGCAAATAGTATTTCTTCTGCTAGTTACAAGTATCTTTGCTTAATAAAGGTCTGTTTAAGACCAACAAACGTAGCTATGTTCGTAGTAGTGCTGAGACATTCTATTACATGCGGAAATACTCGATGCAAGCTTAAATCTAGATTCGACAACAGGTGATGCTAGCACGATCAGAACCTGTACCATGGGCGCCGTTTGAGCTTCTAGGAAATACGGCAGTGTGATTTGAGTTCTTGTCGCCGTTGCGCAACTACGCAGAATGTTGGTAGAAGCATACTGCGTAATGAGCTGGTTCTGTTCGAAAGCTTCTAAAGCCTTGTAAGTAGACTGATTGTCGTATGGGAACATCGCAATAGTTATAAACTTGGTTGTAGCTGATTAAGTTGTTTATCATAACAGCATCTAGGATGTCTCTAACCATTTTCTTAATTGCTTGGTGTGGATTCAACGTTATACAGTTTTCGCAGGTATTATACCGTATACGCTAAGGACTCGTCTATGTATAGACCTTCGCACCTGCAGCTGACATAATTGGAATATTCAAATATACAGTATATTCGAACGTTCGGTATATTCACACGAAAACCCCCTCGGTCGAATATTCAACAACCCGAGCTCAATGCGAGAACTTTGGGCCCGAGAGCTGCTTCCATCACCTATAACAGCCTTCGGAACACATACACAAGAGCAGAGTAAAAATGGCAAAAACATACAACAGCGGGTATTCGCTAGTGGTCACCCACCTAACTACTAATCCGCCGGTACGTTGCTTAAATAGGGCTGAGCGAACGGGAAGCCTTGTTTTCAACGTCCTATGGTCGTATGTGGTAGTTCAGCAACAATACTCCAATATAATCTCAATATTGCATCTCGACTAACGCTGCTTAGGATCCAGCAAAGCCCTGCTCCTCGCGATCACATAGAGCACATGAATACAACACAACCCCCATTCTGGAGCAGGCTTGTCGTTATTATCATCAGGCTTATATAATAACAAATAGCCTTTCGCCGTTGAAATTCCTGTCCCTCCATGAAGCTCGGATCAACCTCTTCAGATTATGGCGATCTATGGATGATTGGCACTCGCCCCGCGACCACCTGCGCGTTGATTTGGCCCCCACGCTTACTCTACATAGCCACATAAGACGGCGCAGCCAAGCTGGTGACATCTTAAGTATTTCAAATTCGACAGTCTAATCCTTAAGTATCCCAGCTCTCTGTCTTGATGCCCTCGATTTTTGCACATTCATCAACGTTTAGCGTACGATCATGGCCAGGCTAAACAGTTGCTTCCCGAAGCGCTATACCACATTAAGTAGATGGAGGAGATTAGCCATCTGCAACATAGGCGCCATGATCCTCCTGACGCTGTTACTATGCGGCTTCACCGTGGCTTCAATTCTCAAAACAGACATCTCACAAATATCGAGCGCCCATGGGTACTACGACGATGATGGCCAAGAGGCCGCGGTGCGCAACGCCTTTCTGTTCCACTCTTCGCCCTGCCGCGAACCGACGGCGCGTACTATCAACACGATCCTCCATCTGCTCGTCAACGCCGTGTCCAGCGCGGTCCTGGCATCGTCTAGTTTCTTCTCGCAGATACTCAGCTCGCCAACGCGTGCAGAGGTGGACGTGTCGCATGCGCGGGGAAGGTCTCTCGACGTCGGAGTACTATCATGGCGGAACGTGCTGCGTTTGTCTCCCTTCAAGATGGTGGCTTGGGTCGCACTGTTGATCACGTCGTTGCCGCTGCATGTGCTCTTCAACAGTGCCATACTACAGTCGGTCGATTCCGAGGTCTCCAACCAGGGAGACGATGCCACCTGTTATGTAGGCGTCTCGAACCCGCTTCTCTTGACCGTCACGCTAGCTTGTCTGGTCAAAGTCATTATCTGCATGACGATCGTGTGGTTTCTAGGTCGTCAGGATCCCCTAGTCACGCCCGGAGATGCGGTGGCTTCGTTCATCTCAGTCCCTGACCCGTCTACCGCTGGCAGGCTGGACATGCTAGTAACATCTTCAAAGCACGGTGCTAGCAATGGTAGCCCGATATCGTGGCAGCATAACTCTTTAAGACGGGCATTTTGCGTCTCACGCTGGACATGGATATTGACATACGCTTTGTTCATTGCCTGCATCGTGGCCTCAGCTGGCATTCTTGGGAAAGAATATCAAATGATAAACAGTTACGAGTTGTAAGTTCCTATTCCAGGTGGGTGCACACACTACCTAACCTACAAAACAGGACCTCAATGAGCTTTCGCGACTCTAGCAACGCCCTCACGCTCCTGCCACCCAAGTCTCTCGTCCCCTTCATCACCACGGTGCTCCTGGCCAACATTCCACAGCTTTTGCTCTCGGTCTGGTATTTCGCGTACAACGCCATCCTGACTCGGCTGCAACTTAGCCAGGAATGGGCTCTGTTCTCCACATCGTTCCGGCCTCTTCGTGTCTCTCAGCCGAGGTACTTTCTCTTCTTTTCTATAAATGTTTACAAGTTTGCATGATACTATTCATAGCGTTAAAGCAAAAGAAAAAATGGTATACTAACGAAAGCTTCAACAAGAGGTCAACAGATCGGTAATTACAGGCTCCAGCTCCCGTACAGATATAGCATCGTCCTTATCATCCTCAGTGCTGTCCTGCATTTCCTCCTTTCCAAAAGCTCGTTCGTGGTACTCTACACGGATGGTACGTACCTAGCCAAAGATATAACACAGAAGATCAAACAGACAGACACTAATATCTCATATCAGACGATCACACCCCCGACATCGACAGCTTCAACAATTACCGAACCCTACCTAGAGAACTGTTAGTCGCCTGGGGTCTATCTCCAACATACTTAGCCGCCCTCCTTGCCCTTGCCGTAGCCGTTATCCAGATCCCCTGGCTTCTGGGATTGTTGCGACTGCCCGGGTACATGCCACCCGTTGGCTCAGACTCGCGTGCCATCGCGGCTGCTTGCCATGTCTCGCCGTTAGCCAAGGCCCCACTTGATGAGCAAACAGGTGGGAAGAGAGAAGTATACGAGCCTTTGTCGATGGCCGATGAAGAAGGATATGGTGGTTTGCTAGCCGTGTCTAGGAGTCTTCTCTCATGGGGCATGGTGGAGATGCCTCAAGCTTGGTATGATGCTCATGTAAATGAGCCGAATGGTCCGGGAAGCCGCCGGGCAATGGGGCATTTAAGTTTTGGTACTTCACTGGACGGTGTAAAGAAGCCTATTGAGGGACGTTTATACTCATAATCACGCATTCAGTAGTTTCTAACTATTGATACATAGCTTACTCTTCATCCATAGACTTCCTCTTGTATCTAGTAATAGATTAACAATAACTCTTCACCTTGTAAAGACTATCGATGCGCATTCTTTAAGCGGAGGAACCGGAAATGACACTACGTCGAAAGAGGAGAGAAGGCGTAGGCGGGTGTTTGGTCGGTTGGCGGCAGTATTGACATAGATGAGGTGCAAGTAGAAACAATTGTAACGTGGCTTAGCTGAGCAAGGCCTTTATTGCAAAAACTGATTCTTGATCCAGAGGACGGGTAACAATACAGTGTAAGAAAAGATGGCAGAGCGGATAAGTGAACTTCTCTCAACGTCCTATGGTCACATGTGCTGTTTTGATCTCTATTGATGTACTACGAGGATGTGAAAATGATTGAAGCAAAGGTCACTTCCTGTGTCACATACCAGTCAACGGCCATATCTGGATCTCTTACAAAGATAGGCTACAATCCATCGCATTTATCCATATTTTGCTCTTTTATTAAGGAGCTAGCATCTCCAAGCCTTGTCATACTGTTCAAATCTGCCGATGCAGACATCATGTCGTGTCCAGACTTACCAAGGTTTTCCAACACCCGCAGGAGATTCTTCGTCTTCACGATTATCCCTTCCTCGTTCCAATGCGCGAAGAACATGGCTGGTTTGAGACCGGTCATAAATTTCTCCTCCACCAAATATATTTGGTGATCTAGCGGGGCTGCCGTAGAATGAAGCAAGCCTGAGCTAGGTGCCACTCCGGTCTCATCGCTATACCCATTCTGTTCTGTGGCGACTTGATCGCGACCAGCTGTTGTATAGGTGATCGTGATCTTGAAACCGATGGGTAGTTCTTCAACACATGTTACCCCGTCCGCCTGGCTGCATAATGTGACTTCGAAGCTCGTGTTTTCCGATTCAATCATGAATTTGGACAAGTTCGGTATGTTACTTGCCTCTGCTCGAACAATCGCAGAGGAGTGCGGCCAGAGTATTTGTGATAGCACTGAATGATCGTGCATAATTCGGATAACATCTCCATCGTTTAGTGCATGCGGGAGCGGGTACGTCTTCTTGTTGCCTGGTTTAGTTGAATAAAGATCTTTGTACTTGTTAGCGATTCCAGACATGTAATACTGGCTATGGACGAAGGTCCGCGTACAGGATGTCATTATGTCGTTCTTGTCTCCTTCTCGAAATCGTTGCTAGTGGCGCATATCTTCTCGGGAGCGGTAGGTGGAAGAACCACCAGATGTTCGTTCGTCTACTTCAAGGTAGTTAAGATTACAAAACGTCTGGCATTTAGTCCATCGACGATGACGTCATGCGGATTCACAGTTGCAGGAGGAACGCCTGAGCGGGAAAGACGGCACTAACTTCGAGCTTGTTTGAGTCTCTCTGACCTAGCGGTACGTCTCAATTCCTGAACAACTCATAGATGCACTCTAGAACCCGTGTCTAGAGTCTTTCATCGGAGTAGGGTAGTGACCTCCTGATATCTGTCCCAACCTCAAGTTCTCCGTTAGTAACCTTTTCAGTTCTTCATTCGAATTTCTATGCTGGACACTCAGAAATCTCATTCGGAAACACCTCTCCTTGATCCCACTGTAATGACGGTTAGCATGTC
Organism: Neodidymelliopsis sp. IMI 364377; assembly: GCA_027946375.1. NCBI lineage: Eukaryota > Fungi > Ascomycota > Dothideomycetes > Pleosporales > Didymellaceae > Neodidymelliopsis > Neodidymelliopsis sp. IMI 364377. The sequence goes on along the minus strand of JAPEUT010000054.1, from coordinate 90,220 downwards.
TTATTCCACTCCGCCGATTTCCCCTGATAAACCTACATGTTCAACTATACAGCCACCCTCCCACCTAAAGCGATCCACGACTTCCCCAAACGCCCGAGTCTCGTAGTTCAACCAGCTCTGCTGGCCTTGGAAGGTTGTGCGTAGCGGGGTAATGTTCTGGGCCACCCAGATCGGTGAGAGAAGGCCCCATGCCGAGTCTGAGCCGTTCTGAGCGAGAGGGTTGTGATTCTATTTACATGGCGTGTTAGTGGTGTGGTCAGAATGTGAGGGTGGGGAGAGAGGAAAGAGCGTACGATGTAATCCAAGACGATGTACTTGAAAGCCTCGGTAATGTCTTTCTCGTAGATGAAGGCTTTAGCGAAGGCTTCGGATCGCAGTTTGGTCTGTACTTCTGTGGTTGAAGCATCACGAACGCATGGTGCTGGTTTTACGAGACTTTCTTGCCGTACAGATACGGCTTTGAGTCCTCTTCCTGCGTCTACCGGTGCAGCGACAGTGGCAAGTGGTGCGATGACCGCGGAGAGGTAGATTGTAAAGTGCATATTTGAGTTTCTTCTATGTTAATAGTAGAAAAGTTCGATAGAAAAAACAAAGTGAAGCATAGCCAGGGATGCAATCAACTTATATCAGAGCATAGAGATCTTAACCAGGCTTCCCCTTCTTCACTTATCTAGCCGTACTATACAAGTGGTCAAGGCGCCTTCCATCAGGCAATACGAACTCTTCCAAAACTAGAACAACCAATCATGGAGATGGCAGGACTGTCTTGTACACCAATCCTCATTCAGGTCCCGTCACCCGCGATATCAAATCCCCACTTACGCATTCATATTCCTACGCTTCCGCGTTATCATCGTCATCGCCAAGCAAGTCTCTGGGATACAAGATGAATCGGATGTATTTCGGTCCTACAAACCGACACAGCCACGTTTTCTTGTTCGGCAGTTGGTTTCATAGACTATTTAGCCGCGCAGCCTCTGTGTAAATCAGCCGAGACGGGTTTAATTAGGAACTGTACTGACGATGCACTGAAGTTGTTAATAATCCAAGTTCATGCATCGAAATAGCTTCTTTTCCAAGTAAAGTGGTATGCCGCATTGCGTGCATGTCGAGGATGATCTTATGGAAGAAGGCCCGACTATGATTCAGCTTGATCTGTGAAGGGAGAAGAGACAACGTGATTAGATCCGAGGTTATGGACGATTCACGTGCCGTAGATTCCAAGGTTCGGTGCCGTTGTCACGAGACAAAATTCGAGACAGCTTTACTGATAATGTTAACTATCAAACATAACACACACCTCAACTGATATTTTCACCGCCTGTGGCGTTGTCACCTTACATTTTATAGTCTAATGAGACTAACCATCCCTCCCTTCCAACAATCAATACCTTGTTCTCTCACGATTTCATTCCGCCGCTCTTATTCAACACATCCATAGTATGTTCCCAAATCATCTTTCCCGTATCTTCCCTCCTCACTTTCGCCCAACTCACAGTCTTGCTCGCGTCCCCTCTTTGGCCCACTGAATACGCACCACCCCCAACCTCTTGCTGCGAGCTACGTTCCACTTCTTCCTGACCCTTAGTTACCGCCCCCTTCGCCGGATATCGCCCTGTAGCAAAGAATAACATAATCTGTCCGCAATCCTCCGGACTCGTCATGTACCAGCTCAACAGTGGCTTCACGATGCGCCACACTACGCGGAACCACATGGGAACTACTTCGCTGTAAAAGCCTGGTCCGTCGACGAGGCCGGGGTAGATGTGAACGAAGCTGATTTTGCCGGCGTGCTTTTCGGCGAGAGCTTCAAAGAAGAAGGTTTTCATGAAGGTGGTGTGCTTGCGTACTGAGGTAATGCCGTATTCAGATGGGGAAGGGGTACCGATGGGAAGCGTCCCCGCTGCGATACTATCTTCCATGTTGCCGGCGAAGATAGAGATCACGTGTGCAGTGCCTGGTGAGGCGAGAAGTAGGGGTGTGAGGTTGAGAACAAAGCGCATGCGGGAATAGTACAGGAGAGACATTTGGGAGTCGAGACCTTCTGGGGTTGCTGTAATCTTTGGTCAGTATTAGATCCGATGAAGATGCTGAATGAGACGACATACCCTTCGACTCCTGAAGAGGTGACAGGGCTGAACTCATGTACAGAACGTCGAGTCTTGGTGGTCCACCAGCAAACGGCGCATCCTGTTCCTGCTGAGAAATCTTTCGGGCAACGCTATCTACTTCGGTCAAAAGCGATAAGTCTGATACCTGCAGAAAGCGCCAGTCTGATCCTACGCTAGTCTTGCGACAGTACTCGAGTAAAGCGTCCGCGCGGGTAGCGTTTCGCCCCACGATATAGACGCGAAGCTTAGAGCCGTGCTTTGCAAACGCCTTCGCCCACGCTTTAGCGACGTATGACCCAATGCCTGTCGTGGCTCCGACCAATGCGACAACGAGCGGAGGGCCTTCAGGCAGCTCCGCAATGCCGGCGCGGATGGTCTGCAGGTTCGGCATGCTAAATGGAATGTTGAAACAGAAGGTACACTGTCTGAAGATAAGCTTTTGGATTGAGCCTAATGTTCTTGTTAAAAGGCTTGCATTTATTTGTTTTATGAGGTTGTAGCGCGATATTAGTGCAATCGAAGGGAGTAAGACCTAGGCGCAAGGCTAACCTTTTTCAATTGGCACGGTCAGCTGTAACTGGCTGAACCTCAAGTCGAATGATCGGGGATTGCTGTTAAGCCGACTGGCCGATAGGCTCGTCGCACTAGTCATCTTGTTGTAGTAGAACGGAAGTAGTAGTGTAGTTTTCATGATGTAGACCAAAAGGGCTGGAGACTTGCGTAAACACACTTTCTGAATCGCCACAGTTTTGCCTTATGTTGTATCAAACCGGCGATACGACGTTCCTGCGTATTTTTCTCCGACTTCGAGAGGCCCTACTTCTCCACTTGAGAAAGCACAATGACCTATGCCGTCGTCTCGAACTGCCACAACACCCCATTTTAACTTCTGGTAAGACATCTGTTTTCCCTCTACCTCCTCTCCAAACGGTGGGTGGCATGCAGCACTTATGGCGGCACTGGAACTGCCTACAACATTGACGCCTGGCTTGAGAGGGACGAAACCGATTCCGATACCGATCAAAAGCATAATCCCGCCTACTATAAGAACACCAACGATGGCGATGGGTGAATATCCACAAGCATTCTGTGTTTTCTTCGGTGCGTTTATTGCATGAGGATCACTGGTCTGGTAGTACTATGCGCGTGTGAGTTGTTTAGTTCGAAGATATGATTCCTGAACCTGAGGGTCACTCACTTCTATCGCCACAAGGAAAATGCTTTGTGACACAAGCCAATGCAGTACTCCGCTCATAAGCATCAACGGAAGTGCAAATCTGTAAGGTAGAGACAAGAAATAGGTCGAGCGTTGACTTTCTTTCCGTTGCTGAGTCACTCTTAGACCTTTGTATTGTCGAGTGTAAGTGGACCATTCATAGCCAAGAAGCATAGTAGTGAAGAGGCCATTGAAAGAAAGGTAGACAAAGGACAAAACCACTTGGGGAACGTTGGCAACCAAGACGTTGGTGATCACTGTCTCCAAGCGTGACTGAAAGATTGTTCTAGGGTCCGTAGCCCCGAAGCCTATCTTCACGAGCGCGGCGAAGGAAGAACTTCGCTCGTTGTAAGATAACCAGCTCAAGCCATAAGCAAGCAAGCCAGCAACCGTGCCGAGACAAGAAACCATTCTGTGCAGTATACGTTAGCTGAGGACGGATAGTGGTGTTGAGACGGGGTGTCTTGCTTACAGAAAAAATGTGCCGAATCGCCGGGTCTTAGTTGTGACATCTTTCCACCTAAACTTTGCGCCGTTCCATTGGCGCGGGCCTACTGACCACATGTCTTTCTTGGACGCAAGACACATACCAATAGTGGTAGGGTCTTCTTCATCTAGAAAAGATGCCACAGCATCTCCCATGGTCATCAATGGTTGTTCTTTGGTGAACAATGCTGTGTGAAGGATCAAAGCTGCTTTGAGAAGATTGAGAACTGTAACCAACGCTGCGATAGATAAGTTCCAATGTACCTTGCAATGTTCCTCGGCTCGTTCACTGAGACAGTACTCGATTGGCCCCTTCATCTGCATTTTCTCGACATAGCCTGCGTCACCGCAGAGCGCGTCAGCGCAAAAGGCACCTACGGTCCAGGTATTTGGGGCAGCTTTGAACTGCTCTATCGCCACTGGGCAGTTGGTGTCCGTCGAATTCACCGAGGAGCACATCCAGCGAAAAGCCTTGCTCGTCGTGTGGTCAATCTGTATGGTATCAACACCATCAAAGTCCAGGTCCCAGTAGATGTGTGAATCGGCACCATATTGTCTCAAAACACCTGTTGTAGATGGGTATTTGTCGTCTGCAGCCACCAGTACCAAGTTCCTTCTCTTCGTCTGAAGTAGTTGAGCGTAAGCATTGATACACTCCAGATTTTCTAAGCGTTCATATTTCCCACTCCGTACACCCTCGTACATTTCCTTGGTTTCCTCGTAGATTCTTTTCGTGTATGCCAGCCAAGGCGGCGGCGGGCTGGGAAATGGGTTGGGCGATGTAAAGTTTGTTACTGGATCTCCGGAAACAAACGGTTCGCCAACAGCGATAGCTCGATAATTGGGTACGGCAATGGAAAGGTAGACAACGGAGTTGTAACTAGAAGTGTAAGTTTGGCATGATTCTTCTCTTGCAAAAGCAGACCTTAAGCAGAGAACTTACAAAAGATGTAGAGGGACCGAAGACAAACCCAGTAGTGCCCACATCACAGCTCGCTTCTTGCTGATGCGGAGCAGATTGCTCACACTCAGAACTCCAATGTCGAGGGATCTTCTCCGTGAATGAGCACGATCGACCTCTTTCCTCGTCGGAGCAGATAGGCATTGCATGCAGTAGTTGCTCGAGCTAAGCAGCACTGTGCTCAGGGCGTTAATGACAAAATGCAAACCAGTGTTGATCTGTCGAGCTTGGTCGCAGTCTCCTGCGAAAAGGATACCATCTCGGGCGCGTACTCCGTAGGCAATGGTGACTACAAGGTTGATGAGGCAAACGACTGCTGCACAAATCGCACAGTTGATGGCGCCGAATCTCCATCCTTGTCTGCGGAAGCCGCTGAGACCTCCCTTCTCAGTAGGTCGACCAGTCAAAAGTTGCATCTCTGTGCTGTCTGCTTTGTTAGACTGTTGGACGCGCTGCTCTGGACTGCCAAAGCGTGCGAACCAGCCCGAAACTCCACTCGAGCGGCGCTTGAACGCATACATAGCAACTATGAAGGCAGATAGTTTCGGTTGGTGGGCTGATAAAGGAGCGCAGGCGACCTTATGTGCGAATCGCCGAGGGCTATGAGCGTTGTAAACCCTAGGTACTTGGGGCTGAGTTTGGGGGCGCGCCTCGTTGGGGGCCGTACTTTTGTGTGGTCCACTCAGGGCGTTTGCCTTGCGCTCGATAAGCGCAGGGATCCTGGAGTTTAAGAGGTGACACAGTCAGCGTCTGCGCAGCTGGCTAAGGTGCTCAAAGCGGTCTGTCAGATATCAGCAATATAAAAGTAACACCTCACCATCCACAATTCATATAGAAACATGGTGATGCACACATGTTATCGTTGTGGTTGCGTTGCTCGAGGCGCATGCTTGTCGAGAAGACATTCGGTTAGCTGGTGTTGGAATCCTTCGCAGGCATCGATTTTGGATTGTATTATTCCTTCAAAAGCTTTCAAAATCGACCTTGAATGAATTGCACGTCTGGTTATGCATTGACATTCGAGCCGTAAGCTATGCGATTTTGCTAATCAAGATGAGATGGAATCGAGATGGAAGATCAACCAACAAATCTGTCTTCGTTGACACCGCCACAAATATGCAATGGACCAAACACGCTGTAATAAAGTAGTTCACTGGGAGCAGAGAAACCGTGGATCCAGCAAGGTCATTAGTAGCTTAAAGTCGAACTGTAACATCGCCATTGCTGCTAGAGGTCGTGAGTATGGCAACGTATACCAAGTTGCTTGAAAGATGGAGAGATGGAGCGCGGACAGCGAGAGATGGCACAAGATCTGGGACATCAAGTCCGTCTAATTTAAACCATCTAATCTGCGCAATACGAAGATGTGCGCCTCTTTCATACATCGCGTCGCTCGTTCATGGGTCGTTACATGGTGTTGATCTTGATCGACAATATTGCATGCAGTGCACTGCCCTGCTCTGGTTCAAGTGAAATCGCGTTCCTTCATCGCTGTAGCATGAGTGTGAGAGCTGCGGAATCGGGTTTGATCGCAGCGCTGTATATCTTGTAGCACGCGCGGCGCGGGTAGAGTACATGTATACCTGTGTTAGCGCAAGTGTACGTTGTCTCTGTAGTGTGGCATGCTCCATGAGCTGGTCCACGAGACTATACATTTCCAGGTACTCAAGGGCTGTTTCAAACAGCTGGTGGTGTAATCAAGCCGTCGCATGAGTTCACGTTGGTCGCAACAGAGTTGTCGTTCAGGCGCCTTGTTTTCGCACCGATTGCTCCTCCCGGGTGGTTCTTCTTGAATACGCTCTTTGTCTCTTCCTGATGCATAGCCTCGGCTATTGTGAGCGCCAGCATATCCCCGACAGCGATCGTTACTGTCGTGGAGGTTGTGGGCGCACATACACCGAAAGACACTTCCTCCAGCTCGTGGATCGGCGCAGGGAGCAGAATGGCGTCGGGACGCTCGTTCAAAAGGGGACACATCGAAGGGTGTGTGTGCGAGGTAATGGCGATGATGGGCGTGTGCGACGGAATGTGGTCGAGCAGAGCCATGAGTTCGCCTGTTTTGCCAGAGTATGAGATGAACATGATAGCGTCGTTCTGCCCCGAATTAGCAGCTGTGTCAGATCGGCCTGGACCACGCCAGCACAAGCACACAATACCTTTCTGATGTCCCCCAGGTCGCCGTGGATTGCCTCGGCAGCATGCATGAAGGAGCTGCCTATCCCAAGGCTCTTCATCGTCGCAACCATCTTTTGCCCCACTAACCCACTCTTACCGACACCGCAGATGATGAGTTTACCCCCTGCCGTGTTGACGTTGCTCACGCATTCGACAGCCTGCAAGAGGCCTTCTCTGGCTACAGGGTCTGATTCGTACAGAATGCTAACTTGTGACAGGGCGGTTGCGGCGGTCGACAGTACGTTGACAGCACGCGAAAGTAGACGCGTTCCTTCAGGGTCTGTCGCGGAAAGTGGGGGAGTCAGCGGCTGGGTTTCCGAATCGGCGCGCTTCCGCTTCTGCGAGAGAGGCGATGCTGGCGCGTGCTGTGTGGTGTGGACTGCTACTGCCATGGTGTCGAGGGTCTTTGGATGTCTAAGGAACTGGAAGACTGAGCGACTGCGACGAAAAGGAACAGACTGTACAATATAGTAGCGGCAGATCAACGTCTAGATGTCTTCCAAATGCTGAGGCGCTATCGGGAAGCGTCGGAGGCCAGTCTAAGATGCTCAAAGGCGAGATTCCTTGGAAAGTCGATGACGGTTGCTGGGTGGATGATGCTTCAAGACAAGACTGGAGAAAGACTGGACTCGGGTAGAAGGCAACCGTGTCTATTATTAATGGTCTTCGAAGCCCACATGTCGGCTTCACATGGCAGGTCGAGATTCTGATCTAGTCTACCTGATTCGGTGGTTGTCAGAGAACCGGTCGGCGAACCCTTGATCAAAGAGATGGCGGCATCGAGCACGGGCTCGGCGGCAGGCCCTCGCTAACCAGAAACGACACAAGGCGATGTCATGCATCGAAACCAACCATCAGTGCACGTTGCTGCTTCACCAGATCCTGCGATCTGTACGCACAGTCGAACCTGCGCGTAATCTTACGCGTCGGCGTCGGTGCTTTTGCTTTCTGAGGCAGCAGCTGCTTCGGCCAGCTTCGCCCTCCGCGCCCCCATGGCGGCCAGTGCGTGCTCGTCTCCAAACCTTTCCATCCCACACTCACGCCGGTACAACTGTTGCGCCTGCTCCGACCCTGTCAGCAACAGCATGAACCGCAGCTCAGGGACGTCGAGCGCAATCTGTCTGCAGCAGTGGATGATCCACTTCCCCAGCCCCAAGCCCCGGGTGTCCTCCTCCAGATAAACGTCGGTCAAATATGCAAGCGTAACAAAATCTGTTATCAAGCGCGCCATGCCGATGGGCCTACGCGTTCCATCGCCCTCTACTCGATACAGACCGAGAGTGCACGAGTTGTCGAGCATAGTCTTGAGGTTCTCCGCTGACATTGGTTTGGCCCAGAACATGGCGTTGTCAGCGAAAGCCTCCTGAACGAACGAATGCGGCAAGAGCTCTTTGGCGGTGGAGATAAGAAACTGCTGAGTGCCAACGGTGCGCTGCCATTGCCAGATCTTCTCGTCCATTGCGGGAGTGTATGTGAATGAAAACGAAGGGCTTTGAGATGTCGCAAGTTGCTGCAAATGGAGGACTGCCTTCGCCGTCGGCTTTATTGAGTCACCCCTCGTCTTTGGTAGGGCGTGTTCCGTCATGCAGCTAGACAAGCGCTTCAGGCGAATGCTGTTCTTTCACGAATTACGAATGAATTTGAGCCTCTGATAATTCTCGCAGATGCCAGAGACGCTCGAAACGCTCGTATGTGCTGTTAGTGTACGAGTCGAGTCAAGTGCACGGACTTTGTGTGTGGAAAGGGAACGTTGGAGCCGCTTTGATGATCTCCCGGTACTTGACAGCCCACCTGCAGGGACTGTGTACCTTTTTTGCAAACGTCATATTGACCGCACAACTCTAGGACACTGCATCGACTGACTCGTGAACCAGACACCACACTTGATCATATGTTGAGGCCCCTGACAATCCACTTCTGCTCTGCTTGAAGATGAGGTCGAGCCGGGCAATTGCAGACGGGCATGATGAAAGCTTCTCGAGTGGTCCTGAAGAAACCGAAACCCGCTTGATTGAAACGGTGTCAGAGATGTTGATAAACTCGCCAGGGTAAATGAAGGGTCTTGACATTTACTTTCAATCCAAATGCTTGGCAAACGTTATCTCCTGGTTGCTGTATAGATTCGGAGCGATTGCTACACTGCGCACGACTACAGTTTCGCATCTCCAACCCCTGTCAAAACGAAATTCCAAACGATGCCACACATTTTCACGTATCCATCGTTGCAGACGTCCATCTCTTTGGCTCTTTGCAACACAGCATCTAGCTTTTCTTGTCCTCTTACGCCGACGGTGATCGAAACAAGACCTTCTGTTTGTCCTTGTCTTCCAGGAACGAAACCCAGCCTAGCGTTTGTAAACGCGAGCAGGTCTCTGCTCCGTGCAACCCCAAAAATCTCTTCCCATTGTCGCGCTGCTGCCTCGTGTCCATAATCGCCAGGCTGTAATCGTAGTATACAACCCTGGAGACTGAGATGTGCGGCCCGCTTCATGCCTGGATAGTACGCTCCAGGATTCGACCCGCATGCGTGCCACGGCGAGAAACTTGATTGGAGTGGCGTTGGGTTATCTGAACTTGGTGTGTGACTGTCAAGTTCTGGCATCATACCACCTGAGCGAGTTAGCATGTCCACTATTCGAGGTGGCCTGAAGTACCTTTGATTCCTTTAGGGTGATACTGCACGAACACTGTATCTCCATGCTCTTGAGCCGTTATGACTTTAGACAATCCCTTTGATTCAATATACTGCCGCCGCTTCTTTGCATCTTCAGTCTGCATGATGACCATGTAACCGCCATCGCCTCTCTTGTCGAGCAGGCGACCTGCTGTTGTACTGTCCTTTATGGGCGACACAACTTCGATGATATCGCCTCCAAGTGGGACTGGCATTATATCAGTAGCTGCGCGTAATCAGCAAATGTAAGCATACTCAAGAAGTTTTCCAAGCCCCATTGACCAACTGCAGGATCCTCGTATATGATATCTGTGCCGATGACATGCGTCTAGTAAAGCAGTAAGTTATAGAGATCGTTGTGATACCGAGAGCTTCATACAAGCAGCTGTCTAGCTCGTTTGATGTCTCTCGCTACTAATGCGATTTGACGTAGTCGCGTAGGTGCTGGGCCAAGCGTAGCCATCGAGCTCTTATCTGCAGACATCGCCCCAACGAAGCACAAAACTAATAGTCGAGGTTTCTCACTTGTAACGTTGATTGCACAGGGCGCAACACTTACTCGAGCTACGCGTCTACACAACTTGACCTCGGTCGCGCGCTCTTCCCCGCACGGGGTCCGCTACCTACTCACCCATCTACACACTATCCTCATCGCGAGAACGGTGTGGCGACGGAAGTCCATTGCAAAAAAAGTGATAAGCAGTGGGGTAGAGTGAAACAAACTATGAGTATCGCAAACGGTGTTGTCTTTGCTCTGCCACTGCAAACGCGTGACGTGACCGTCAATCACGCTAGCCTCCACTTAGCAAGGCATGTGACATTGTCCTACACGTCAACTTCACCTCCTCATCTATCGCGGTCGCTCGCAGACCTCATAATAGGCGTCAATCCAGAAAACCAGGACAGCTGTCCCTCTATGATGAAGGACTGGTTTGGCTATGCACAACTCGCATCATAGATGATCAGTCTTGCCTGTCAAGCTCCTGCGACTGCTAACACATGCTTGCTCGGGCTCATTCCGCGGTACTGTCAGCGCCGACCTTTCACTCTTCGGCTTTTGATATTCCCAGCCACCAAGACACCTCTAACGTCTGTTGCCTATAGGAAGGACGCCCTGTGCAGGAAGAACCACACGATATGGTGGTCATGAAACAACCTGACGGCGTACCATCCGTCCGCAACTTCAAACATACCTGATTGAAGCAAAAGACGCGTGCATTCACTGAGAGTGTCACGAGTCACATTTAGAACTTCATGACGCTCACATACAGATTGCATCGGCACTTCTCCGTCTTCGTATGGGCCAGGTCATCAACAGTCTACCTGACATGGCGGGCGTAGTCACTTCACTGCAGTGTCTGTAAGGTGCGGTACAACAGTAAGAGCGGAGCTTCCGGCGCAAACACAGACATCACACACTGGGATAATTGTTATGAAGCCGTCTATGTCCAGTATGTCTTCCATCCTCGTCGACTGCCTGGATACCGCTCAGATGTGTCTTCGCAGCCACACCATGAGTGGCTGCCACAAAATGCGACCTTCTGATACTACTCGCTGTGGCGTCTGCAGATTTGGACGTTGCTTTGCCAGGTGGCATTGTGTTACTTCTCTTGGATCAAGTGCAGGGTTCAGTCTTGGCCGTGGTAGCTTACCATCTACAAATCTGCCGTCACCTCGACTCCAATCGCTACCCACGCCATCCACTCTCCTTCGATTGATTTTTGGAACTCGCTATCGTCGTTCTCTACACAGGTAAAGCTATTTGGCTACACTCTCGTTTTGATTCCTTCTCTTGTTGATCTTGTCGCATGACGCCAGCTTGTTCGCCTACGTTCGGGGCTTTTCGCCAGCAATTCTTGTCAACGTAATTCTTGGAGGGTACACAGTGCGGCGAAGCGACTACAATGTCTGACTTCATCGATGAGCTCATGCTCAAACTTGCATGCGAGACGCCTCTTCCAGGCGGCAACGCCTCTGGTCACAGCACTGCCGAACCTTTCACTGCAAGGCCATATACTCGCGCTCGCGCACGATCTGATCAGCAGGCTAAGCTACTACTGAACCCGTCTCTGCATGATCTCGACACACCCGGAACGAGCAAAAAGCGCGGCCACAGACCTGAGTTCGACATCTTTGCTGATGCTGACACCCCAAGTGTATCGCTGCTCCCGACCTCCAAAAAACACAGATCAAACAAACGCATTCCTCTTGCTGTCCAAGTGGACTCCGCCAACAACACTCCGCTTCCCTCTCCTCGTCAGCCTGACAGACCCTTCCCTTTCTCACGCGCTGACCCACTTTGGGACAATGTTGAGAACTACGATCCTCGTCCTTATTATATGACACCTCCTCCAACTCCAGGCGTTCCGTCACCCACTGCGTCACCATCTCCCTTCTCCACTCCGCGCCGATCGGCACGTGCAGCCCGACTTCGCCGCGTCCCGTCTGCTGACAGACTTCCACCACCTAGGAACGGCGTGCTCTACAATGTTCTGGAGCTTGACGACTGGAATGCGACGGGGGAGCAGATAAAGAACGCATACAGAAAGATTGCGGTTGAATACCATCCAGACAAAGTTGCCGCAGACCAGAGGGAGGCCGCCACTCATGTTATGCAAAACGTCAACGCTGCGAAGGACGTTCTTTTGGATGATGCCCGTCGCAGAGCCTATCACAGGAACGGTAAACTACCTTGGATCACTTGAGTGCAGTGGCCAGTGTTTCATAACGGTAAGTACAAGAGACGAGTGTATAGTATGGTTCTCGGCTCATTACATCAGGTTCTGTGTTTGGCCGAAAAAGTTTTGCATCACCCTGCCCTGGATTGTTACACTATTGGAAGAGCTGGAAGCAACGCCTACCTGTGTTTGTACTGCATCAAGGTCTGCAAGAGACCTGTGCATGGGTTTCGTTGGCACGAATAGATCAAAAGCATAATCAAAATGTCGTTCGCTAGGTAGCTCCGTCTTTCTATTCAATTCCAATCAGATTTCCAGTACAGTTTCAGATGCAGTATGTGTTGCCATGACGCAACCAAGCTTATGTTCTACTTCCTTCAAACGATGAGGTCCTCTAGTATCTACCAAATAGCTGCTGACCCCTTCTCCATAGACTTCTCAACGCTCATAACCTGGCAGTCACGATTGAATCGGAGGTGCCCAAGTGCAAAGACACTGAAGTTGAACAGATTCTTTTCTTCGATCTGCTCTCATATAGCTTTGGCTATGTTGTTGTCTCGCAGGGTTGTAATACTCTCGGTCTGCCGCAGGTCAGTCGTCACCGAGATGCCACCTGGCGAAGTAGCTAGATGTTCCTGACTACTATTGCTAGCATGGCATACTGTAGTTCTGTTCGCTGTAGGTCCTGACCTGAGTGTGGTTATGGCCTTCAATCTGATACCAGCTCCACCCTTCGTATCTGAGAAACCGCTAAATTGTTTCACATATCCATTCGAAGACTCCCGTTTCGTGTTTCGGCGTGTGCGTATGAGTGCGGCGAAAGCAGGACAGCATCCGATGATTACAGCTATGGATGTTTCGAGAACGCTCCACAACGTCAGCCATTTAGGCTCTGGTGTGCTCGCTTGTCCTTTATCGTTGATGCCTATCTGGAGAACCCGGATCGTTGCGAACGAGACGCACACCAGACCAGTAGCGAATAATAGGCAGATCGCGATCTTTTGTCTGCGTGGCATCTGTAAGGTCCAGACCAAATGTATGGGCAGGGCCATAACTATAGTCCTGTATCAGCAAGAACTCCGACTGAGTGAAAGCCTTGTTGAATTACCAAGGAAGTCTGTGGAAACGTCTAGTGCGTACGCAAGGAAGAGACTGGTGGTCTGAGCGCGGATCTCCTCGGGAGAGTAACATTCCGAAGTTTCAAAGAAGGCGCGCATGCTCTTGCACGATGTTGCAGATGATGTGATAGCACCAGCGAATGTCTGTATAACATAAAAGGATTAGATTGTGTGCTTCTGCGGATGTTTGATGGCTCACCAAGAAGCAAACAACGATGATGGTTTGCCAGATTCTGATGTAGATCGATTGGAGACCTACCAAAAGCTTCCTATACAGAGATAGGAGCGAGAACTTGACCGACCATAGACAAGCATAGAAGCAGATCTGCGCTGACCAGATAAGTCGACTAGTGAGTCCTGCAGTCTCCAGAAAATCTGGAGGCATTGGAAGCACACCCGTGGCGACTTCTTGGATCCTGAAGAGTAGGGGAGTGACGATGATGTAAAGGACGCAGAGGGACAGGTAGAAGGCATAAGCAATATATATGAAGTAGTCCTGCATCTCCAGTCGCTTGTGTCTGACGATTTGAAATAGCATACGTAAGGACATGAAGACCGTCACGAGCGCTACCATGGCATAGTCGACATGGAGTATATCTCCTTCCGTAATAGATGTCTGACGTAAGGTGCTACCTGCACCGCCGTCAGAAGACATGGTGACTGGTTCAATGCAGAGACAAAAGGAATGAATAGGACACGAAGACAGAGCATATATGCTGGTTCAACTGTTCTGGATTTGGATCGCTGCGAGATTTGATGTATTCAATTCAGCAAACGAAGCATAAGCGTGATGACCATCGCATCAAGACCTCTTTCAGTCCAACAATGTTATCATAATCCATCGAGTCTTCTGTTGATCGGAGGAACGTCCTCTTGTGATCGAAACCCATCTTTCAGTGGGCAGTGATGAGTGAGATAGTGTTGGAATATGACCATACGACAGCCGTCCGCGGGTGAACCGCTCATCCGGAAGCCACACGGCCTGCACATTGAAAAAATTACTCCTGTTACCACACTGTGATTTGGATCTCAATTTGACCTGCGAACTGCGCCACACACTCGCATCATCCCTTGTCAAGATAGGATTGCCGAGGTCATCGAATTGAAATTTCCCACATGCAGAGACCACAACCAGGCGATATATTCAACACTGAGAGGAGCATCTGCAAAGGGGCAATCTCTCGAGATAACAAGAGATATGGCGAGATTTTGGCAATGATGCACAAAGAGTGACGTGCGTAGCGCCGCCCTAAAACGGCTTAGCGTAGGAATCCACCCTCGACGTTACGCACGCTCACTGTTCCGCAGCACATTCGTTCCATGATGCTCTGGATAAGATCTTCGTTTCCAACCGTACCAGAACAAGGATCTGTGCTTCATTATCATCTTGTGGGCGCTAGAGAAGATATGCGACGACATATCGAGGAAGTCTACAGATGCAGGGGGATTGCGGCACGACTGGGAAGAAGATCCATCATCAGGAAGTGTGTCGCCACTGCCGCTGTCGGCGCCAGCCGACTTAGCTCACGTAGGGTCTTCGTCGAGAACATGTTCACAAACAGATACAGCCGAGACTGATTTGTGCTTCTTCCATTGGTAAGGGACGTGTAGATATTTCTGCGATAGCCAGTCATATCTATACCGAGATACAGTGTCTATTCACTAATTGGCGGTCTGACCCTAGCTCTTAGCGCTTTGACCGAGCGGACCTTGATCCGTGGTAGTACTGTAATACCGCAGACTTGCCCCTTCCGCCCTAGATCGCTCGGAAATGTTCCATTCCACGACTGAATCATTCCAATTCGTTCATCCCACACTACGGCTTCTCCACTCAATGGCACATGCATCCGTGTAAAAATCATGCCGTCCCTCGACCGAAAACCCACAGAATCGAAATCAGCACAAAAGTAGAGCCTGAGCTACTGTCGTGGAAGATCTTCTTGCTTTTCATCCGAAAGATTTATAGAAGAGACATGAGGGCTTCTGTCTTATCTCTTTCTGCCTTCTTTGCGGCGAGCTGTATAGCTCAAGACCTCTTCGAAGCACCAGACTTCAATGTCACCAAAGCTCTTCTTGACAACGGCATCAATGTCTCAGCGTTGCCTGAGCTTGCGGATCTTCGTGAAAGATCATCTGATCTAGCTTGCTCTATAGCAGTAAGTGCTGAGACGGATGTCTATAAGCTACGCTCTGCTGACCTCCATGTAGTGTCACTCCTTGGACATTCTCCCTGGTTTCACCGTGCACATTGGTGGATCCACGAACTATACCGCCTTCACGAATGCATACTGGTCAACCCAACAGGCTGAAGTTAATCCGTACTGTATCGTGAAACCTCATAGTGCTGCTCAAGTGTCGGCCGTGGTTCTTCTATCCCGTTTCACAAGGTGTCCATTCGCTGTCAAAGGCGGCGGACACGCTGCGTTTGAAGGGGCGTCAAGCATCAATGGAGGCATCACCATTGCCTTGGAAAATCTAAATAAAATCAAAGTTGCTACAGACAAGAGCAGCGTTGTTGTTGGCCCAGGAAACCGATGGGTGAATCTTTACACAGAACTCGAGAAGCACGGACTCGGCGTGGTAGGCGGCAGAGTAAGTTTACCTGAAGTCAGACGGGTACAGTCTCCTAACAGTGTATCAGGTTAACGACGTTGGTGTGTCTGGCCTGACACTGGGGGGCGGGATTAGCTTTTTTGCCAATATTCGCGGCTGGGCATGCGAGTCAGTCTACCAATGTCCGCCTCAATATTTTTTAAAGCTGCTAACAGATATCTGCTAGTAATGTCGAGAGCTTCGAGCTTGTCACGGCATCTGGAATAGTCTTGAGCGTTAGTGCCAAGAGTTACCCAACCCTCTATTGGGCTCTTCGTGGCGGCGGCAACAACTTTGGTATCGTGACCAGCTTCAAGCTACACACATTTCCCTTAGGAAAGATGTGGGGTGGTGCTAAGCTGGTCGCCAATACAGACTTCGAAAAAGCCCTTGATGCCACCTACAAGTTCGGGGCTACTGGATCGACCAAAGACAACAAAGGTTCCCAAATCATCTCATTCGGGAACCAAGCCGGCTATGGACCACTGGCACAAGCATTCCTCACCTATGCTGACCCGATCGCGAACATCTCCATGTTCGAAGACTGGAAGAACATCTCAACTGCCATGGACACAACAGATATACACACCTTACCCGAACTCGTTGGCTTAATGAGTGAAGGTATTCCCGATGGTGTCCGAGAATCATACTGGGACGTGACATTCAAACTGGACCGCTCTCTCTTCAGCTACCTCGTCACCACCTTCTACGACCTCCTCCCCGACATCATCTCCGCCGAGAACCTCCTACCCACCATCTCAATCCAATTGATCACCATCCCACAACTACAACAAATGCAGAAGCACGGTGGTAACGCTCTTGGGATTACCCCAGACAACGGTCCCCTCTTCATTATGAACCTGGGCACCATGTGGACGAACCCAGCTGACGACTATCGAATCCTAAAGTTCAACAACGATATCATTGCCAGAGTGAAGGCTGAGGCAGCAAAGAGAGGTCTGAACAACGATTACATCTACATGAACTACGCATCGCCATACCAAGCCGTCATTCCCAGCTACGGTGCCGAGAGCCAGCGGAAACTTAGCGCCGTATCGAAATGGTTCGATCCAACGGGAGTTTTCCAGGACCTTCAACCGGGGTATTTCAAGCTTGACGGCGGTGCACCATTTGGCGCTTTCAAGTAAATTGCTGAAGGAGGGATACGAAAACCGACATCTCGATGTTCTACGAGCGAGCAAAAGCAAACAAAATAGAATGCCGCTAAGAGAGATCACCACAGACGAATGATGGCTTATCAATACTAGGCTTACTGGTTGAGCACTCACTGCTTTTGAGTACCTCCGACCGACTAGCATATGCGGGGCCCACAAAATGCCCTGGAAAGAAACTACAATGACATTATCTAGAAGCATTGGAATTTCTCTATAGATTCTATCTAGAGTGCCCTGTCCACCAGTGTATCTACAAAGCCCACGAGAAGATTGTAGTAAAATCTCAAAGCGTTCTACAGAGAACTCATCCATAATACACAGACGTTGATATGCCGGTCAGTCAAGTGTGCTCACAAGCAGTCCTCGCTTTTCCTCCTCCGGGTAAATGCGTCCCGAGCCCAACGACGGAGAAATCTCCAGCGACGATCCTCTCCTTCCCAAACAAGCAATGTCACTCTGTTTCCCCGCAAACCACCCTACCACGCGTCCCAACAGCTTGGTGCTCCCGTGGAGAGGCTCGGGTTAGGTACTGTTACCCCGCGCTGGGGTGCTGAGGCGTTGGTACGTCATGGGTGTAGATGTAGATATACAAACATATATTGAAACGCACTTCTTCTATACTATTGCAGTTGATGATAGATGATAGAATTGCCCTTCCACATACGAACAATGTCCGCATTCTCGACAAGAGCCGTAGTGGCAGCCCTTGCCTTTCTCTCTTCTACACACGCGAAATCCCTCTGGGCAACCCACCCCGCTAACAGCACCGACATAATCCGCACTGCATACCCGCTCGGCAACGGCCATTTAGGCGCCCTATCCCACGGTCCCCCCTTCGCCGAAACCCTAACGCTGAACGTCGACACTTTGTGGTCTGGTGGACCCTTCGAAGACTCAAATTACACAGGCGGAAATCCGAATGCATCTGTTGCGGGAAGTTTGCAGGGGATCCGAGATTTTATCTTCGAGAACGGCACTGGGGGTGTTGAGGCGTTGTTGGGGGATGATAGGTTTTATGGGAGTTATCGCGTGTTGGGGAATTTGAGTGTTAGTGTGCCGTCGCTGGTGAATAGGGAGGTAGAGGGGTATAAGAGGACGCTGGATTTGGTGGGTGGTGTGCATTCGACAAGGTTTAGGATGGAGGGGCAAGAGTTTGAGACGAGGGCGTTTTGCTCATTCCCGGATCAGGTGTGTGTCTATGCTATTCAGTCGTCGAAGAGCTTGCCGGTGCTGCAAGTACGACTTGATAATGAGCTGGTGGAACCAGGGTTGCAGACTATGACGTGTTTTGATGGGAGCAGGTACGGGAACGAGACGGCGCATGTGAGGTTGAGGGGTGTGACACAGCTTGGGCCTCCTGAAGGCATGCGCTATGATGCGATCGCGCGCATTGTCTCGCATTCTAGTGTGCAAGCATCGTGTACGAATGGTACTGGAGTCTTGAGTATTACGCCTTGGAATGGAACGAGAAGTGTAACGATTGTGGTTGGCGCAGACACGAACTACGATGGAAAGAAAGGCACAGCAGAGTACGGTTACTCGTTCCGAGGGGAAGATCCGGCACCAGTCGTTGAAGCAACGACACGTACGGCTGCGGCAAAATCTCTAGCCGAGTTGCAAAAGGTCCATGTCGAAGACTTGAGGTCCCTAACAGGTCGCTTCTCGCTCTCACTTCCCGACCCCTTGGGCTCCGCCAAAACACCAACTTCCGAGATCATCGCACGTTACAATGCCAATGACACCGCCGGCGATCCCTACCTCGAGAGCTTGCTCTTCGACTACGCCAACTACCTCTTTATCTCAGCCTCGCGTCCAGGTTCTCTGCCACCAAACCTTCAAGGCCGTTGGAGTGAAGGCCTGGGTGCTGCTTGGTCTGGCGACTACCACGCAAACATCAACCTGCAGATGAACCACTGGACTCCCGATCAAACAGGGCTGACGGACCTACAGTCCCCGTTGTGGGACTACATGGCCGACAACTGGGTTCCACGCGGACAGGAGACGGCGAAGTTGCTGTACGGCGCCCCAGGATGGGTAGTGCATAACGAAATGAACATCTTTGGCCACACAGGGATGAAGAGTGGAGCATCGTGGGCAAATTATGCGGCTGCTGCGGTCTGGATGATGCAACATGTTTTTGATCATTGGGAATACTCGCAAGATGCTGAGTGGCTGCGTTTGCAAGGATACCCGATGCTGAAAGGTGTCGCGGAGTTTTGGTTGAGCCAGCTACAGGTGGATGACCATTTCAAAGATGGCACGTTGGTTGTGAACCCGTGCAACAGCCCTGAACACGGCCCAACCACGTTCGCATGTGCGCACTTTCAACAGCTGATCCATCAAGTATTCGAAGCTGTACTCTCAGTCGGCTCTACAGCTGGCGAATCAGATGAAACGTTCGTAACAAACATAACGAGCTCGCTAGCTCAGCTCGACAAAGGCTTCCACATTGGTGAGTGGGGCCAGATTAAAGAATGGAAGCTTTCCGACTCGGTCGGATACGACTTTATCAATGACACACATCGCCATCTTTCTGAGCTGGTAGGCTGGTACCCAGGATACAGTCTATCATCTTTCGCGGGCGGATACAGCAATGCCACGATTCAAGAAGCAGTCGCTCAGAAGCTCTGGAGCCGTGGTGAAGGCAACGCAGAAGATGCAAATGCAGGCTGGGCCAAGGTATGGCGATCGGCTTGCTGGGCTCGACTGAACAACACCGAACGCGCTCACTTCGAGCTGCGATACGCTATCGACTCCAATTTTGCGGATAACGGCTTCTCGATGTACTCCGCAACCAACACACCTTTTCAAATCGATGCGAACTATGGCATCGGCGGTGCTATCCTAAGCATGCTCATTGTAGATTTACCAGTAGCATTTGGCGACAAGGGTACGCGAACAGTAGTTCTGGGTCCAGCGATTCCAGAAGCGTGGGCTGGTGGTAATGTGCGGGGTTTGACGCTAAGAGGTGGTGGATCGGTCGATTTTGAATGGGACGACCAAGGTGTAGTGACGAGAGCAGATGTGAAGGATCGGAGTCTTCCACTACGCATTGTAGATAAGAACAGCAAAGTTCTTGCAAAGGTTTGAAGATAATACTCCAAGCTTTAAAAAATAATGTAAATCAGGTTCCAGATGCTGTGCCTTTCTCCAGATCTTCATTTTCCATATATATACCCAAAGCATCTTGATTAGGCTGTGGAAGATCGAAAGGCGGTCTACCAGGATCAGAATTGGCTCTTTTGTATGCGTGACGAGGCTGTAATGCCGCACTAAGCCCTAGCCATCCGCTGAACGACGTCTGATCATCGGAAGTTGACATGGGCAAGGTGGATTCGCCACTGATTCGGTGCTCATCGCTCGATGAAGACTCCGTGCGATAACCTACGTGATGTGCTTCCGATGGGCGTTGAATTAGAGGCATGTGTGAATCATTGCTTGTTCTATACACGTAGTCTGACTGACTTGGAGATTGCAGCGAAGCGTCGCTCTCCGTTCGACGGTGGCCCATTGGTATGGCCGGCGGAAACAGAGAGTGCGCTAACGCAGGCGTCTCTTGCGCTTGTGGGCCATACAATGGCACGTTGGAGAAGTCGGTCAGCTCGAATGATGGGGTAGCGACATGTCTTGGAACTGCTGTTGCGGCGGGTCTTAACAAGCTTGGATTCCAATTGTGGCTTTTGGTCCAGAACAGAGTTTTCTGAGGTGTCTTGATGAGGCCGACGTTCCAGGCGAGCCATTCCAACGGGTCCAGTGTGACCTTCGCGATCAAACGTGAGACGATTCGAACGTAGTACGTGTACTGTCGGTAGGATCTAGTGACTCGCAAGCCTTGCATAGCGTCTTCATAGTCCTCGGTTGATAAGAACGCTTGTTGACACCACTCGACTGTGATATAAAACATGGCAAGACCCATCACGAAGGCTGTGAGTGTGGTGCCTGCCGTCCAGTAGTAGAGCACCCACTTGCTATTGGATGTGTCTTGTACCGCAAAGTCAAGATATCCTCCTCCGCCACCCCAATTGCTTGTAACGCAGTTGCACGTTTTGTACCTAGCTCACGTCAGCACTTCTTGTCAACAAAATTAACTGTAAAATAGATTGTTGGATCCACATAGCACCTATCATAGCTAGCACAAAGACAGAAATTAGTACGTACCAACCAAAGGTCTGCGCTAGAACAATATAGACGAGCCAGATGGAGTTGAAGGTCTCCACTGGGCGGAAGAAGAAAACTTCCCATTGCCTCTGTGAGCCCATGTTCCGGCGACGTCTTGCTATGTCCTCCAGATGTTCTTGTAATCTCGACTTGATTTGCGACTTTCTCTTCCATGGGAATAAGAGAACAATACGAACGATGGAGTTGATAAGCAAGTTTTCGGTGTTGAGAAAGAAGCTTGAAGCGCGTCGCTTCAGCTTGATCCAGCTTCCATGAGCACCGTTCCCCCAGTCGTTGATGGTCGCACTGCTGTTAAGTCGTCCCTCTGCCCTGGCAATCCAAGGCCACTTGTCAATCTTGTACGGTGATATCAAAAGCCATACAGCCATCTCCATGATAAGAAGGCCTAACGATATGCAGAAAAAGATGGTGTAACCACCACTACGGCACCCAAGACCGACCGTTGGAGTGAAATAGCTCAAGATGAAAGCTCCCCCACAGCTTGCACCAACGATGATTGCGGCGCTTGCGACCTGCCAGAACTCCCGGATATCGAACCAAACAAGTCCTTCCTCGTTGCTGCGACCTGTAACAAGGCTTGCACGGGCTTCCGCTTCGTCGGCAAGCCAATTGCGTCCTTTGTCTGCGATATAGCAGTTTTCGATGTCGGAAAGAATAGGGTGAGCAGCACCATAGTGCCATCGAACTCGAGCCTGACCAGCGAACTCCTGGAAAAAGTTCTTCATGTCTTCGCCAACTGAGAGAGTTGCAAGGCCTTCCACCTCAGCTCTGAGATCCTCAAATTTTGGTTGGTCTCGGAAAGAATTGATGAAGTCTTCCCGGTGCTGTTTATCTCGCAGCGCGTGACGCACATGGTCAACCAGCGTGTTGAGCTTGATTCGAATTGCATCCGCGGCAATAGGGTTGCGATCCACAATCGAACCTAGAATCAGTATAGGAAACCATGCCAGCAGGCATCCTAACGCAAGATCGTGGGCGGTAGTATTCTGTCCAAGGTCTCCAAACGCAGCTTGGATGGAGAGCGCGAATGCGAATAGGAACCACATGGTCGACACAAAGACTGTGTGCCAATCAGTAAAGACGTAGAATTGAGTTGCCGAGCTCCACTTACCCGGCACCGTGCCACGTCTCCGCACTTCCCTCAATTCACGAGCCAGAATGCGCCTCATCTGGCGCAGCGTTTTTCTGGTGTCGGTCAACTTTAGATCTTTGCTAAACAAGACTATGCGCAGCAGGCCTTCCGCCTCCTTTGAACTGGTCACCACCTCATCTTTGAGCGTGTACTGGTTCATTGCTAGGAGCAGATACATCGAGTCGCGCATGCTACCGAAATCTGACTCGAGCTCCGGTGTCTGGTCGTACCTCACAGCCATGTCTACCATCAAAGCAGCTTTGGCGGAGACCTTGATGTTCCAAAGTACATAACTCAGAGACGCGATTGGTGATCCGACCCATCTGGTGATGGCAAGGAGCGTACGCTTAGTCGCATTGCTTTCGAACGGCGCTTGCAAAAGCGTGCCGACAACTGGTAAGATCCATGTCGTGATGGTACCTGAAACGTCTGCCCAGAGGTAGTAGTCTATGCCATCGCCGCACAGATGTATGCAACCTTCTCGCGATATTTGTGTGGTGCGATTGGGCGGAAGTCCGACAAGAGTCCCGTTCCAACCCCATTGCGTCTGTAGAGTCGCATTGTTCCGGAAGATGGCTGCGCATTTATCGAACCTGATTTTTCCCATGGTCACCAGCAGACTTTGACATAGCGAGGTCTACGTGAAGTGAATGCAAGCGCAGCATCTGCGTGGGCCTGCCTCGGCTTTAGGTGCATGTCAAAAGCCACATGCAGGGGTGTGAACGCATCTCTCGTACAGTAAATAGTCACTGGCTTCTGCCTATACCATCCTAGTCAATGACAGGTAAGACGTAAGCTGAGGCTTCATAGTGGTGTCCCGGAAAGGCAGTTCAGCCTCGTTGTATGGCGGACTGGAACCTAGGTGGGTGGCATGGCGGAAGCATCGGTCCAGCTTTACTACCCGAACCGTTCACCGGGCGGAGGCGGATCTTGACCTAAGCATGCATCAAGTTAAGGGAGGCCTTGGGAGTGATGACATGTCCTCAAGGACCTAGTTCCGTGGTGATCACGTCGCGATATCTGCAGGACACCAAAAGCAGAAGACGTGCAGATGGTGGCGCGTGTCGCCTAGCTCTGCCATGTCGGTTCCTGACGTGGTCATGAGTCCGCTGGACCATTTGACAGATATGCTGATTAGAGGCTGACGAGAGCGTCTAGTTCGACATTTCAATGTGGAAATGAGATGCTACCCAAAGTGGTGAATGGTGGAAAGACGACGGACGAACGACGCGTGAGACAGTAGCGTGGCGTGCGAGGTCTTATCTGTTTTGGCCCCCACCACCTCAAGAACTTGGAAGGCACTACTGATCACGTCACGTGAAATCTCTACTGTGAAGATTGAGCGGCCGAGTAGTTTATTATGAGCTCGAATAAGATCTGTGGGCAGTTCACCAGGATTTCCGAAACCGTGAAGCGTGTGCACGCTCGGCGTGAATGACAAACAAATGCATTGAGTGGGTATACGCAGCCTGAACGCTCCGAACATGATCAATCACACAAGTAAGAACTACAACATGCTTCTCCGACCCTGCCCATCCCTCCCCTCGAGAGCTCTGGTTCTTTCAGAGTAAGTCTCACCAGCGTCCTCACCCCAGACCATCATCTCCCACCAAAGCAAGAAGTTCTATTCTCGCTCTGTGAGCTTTTGGGCTGTCCGTTCGCTTTCGGCAATTGCATCATTGTTCAACATGTTAAGTTGAGAAAGAGTCTCTTGCATGGCGGCCAACTGCTAACACTCCGTTAGTGATCTGTGTCTCGAACATCATTGAATAATGGAATGTTGGGAATACTCACTGTACCAACAACATCCCTGGAGAAGCCATTCTGAAGAGGAGCGGCCTGTGGCACACCAGAAGCAGAACCAGACGAAGCTGAATTGTCTGGGTCCTCCTCAGACTCTTCAACCAGGGTGTCCATATCGCGCTTTTCGCCCATGCTAGCGGCGGCGCGGGCGATTCTATCACCAGCTGCGAGCATGTCCTGTAGGCGATCAATCTTGTCGAGAAGAGCTGAGTTCTCCTTCTGCAAAGGTCCGATGCGAGCGAGATGCTTGCGAACAACTTCGCCCTTCATTGTCTCGATGCGGCCTTCGGCTTCTGAAGCAGCCTTGAAGGCTTGGTCGCGTTCGTTCTCAATTGCTTCGATAGTATCTTGGAGTCGCCTCACGTCTTCAGAAGCAACTTCTAGCTCTGTGACGGTCCGGTCAAGTTGTGACTGTAGACTCGTGTGCAGGGCTTGCTGTTCGGTACTGTCTTTTCGAATGGCATCAACCTCCGCAGCGTGGCTGGTTTCCATGGCCTGTATTTGTGCTTCCAGGGCGTCATACTTCTTCTGCAGTTGTTGGACAGCATCTGCCGCACTGTTTTGCATACCAACCATGATTTCTGAGATGGCATCCTCGTGCGCCTTGACCATCTGCTCAGTAGCATCGGTATGTTGCTTCTGGACACTATCCAGCTGCTGTCGCAATGCCTCAGCATCAGTCGAGTGATGAGTTTCGAGCTGTCGTCTCAGATAGGTGAGAGCTTCCTGATGCTCTTCATCCATCTTCGTAAACTTCTCCTGCAACGCACCATTCTGGGCTTGAAGCTCTGCTATGATATGCTCTCGTTCACTCTCAAGCGAACGCTTGAGATCAGCCATGGCAGCCTCGTGTGCTTCGTCAGCAGCAGTCTTTTCAGCGAGAAGGGTCTGATATCTTTGGGTCACCTCAGCAACACCAGCAGCATCAGACTTATCTCTAAGTGCTAGGTCACGTCTGAGCTCATCCACCTCCGCATACGCCTCTTCCTTTGCGCGCTCGTACTCATCTTTCAGCGAATCTTTTTCAACGAGCAGCGCCTCGTATCGCTCTTTCGCTTCATTGAGATCGGTGTCCGCAGTGTCTTTGAACAAAGCCACTGTGGCGTCATGGTCCCTCTTGTCGGCAGCGGATTGCTCCCTTAGAAGTGACTCATACTTCTCAGTCACCTCGATAAGACCAGCCGAGTCAGAACTCTCTTTCATGGCTAGCTCATGCTTGAGATGCTCGAGCTCAGAGTATGCTTCTTCCTTGACATGTTCATACTCTTCCTTGAGCGAGTGTCTCAGTTCTTCAAGGGCAGCTTCGTGAGCCTCTCTATCGGCTGTAGATTGCTCGGCGAGCAGCATCTCATACCTCCTACTGACTTCAGAGAGACCAGCCGAGTCCACTTCTTCTTTTCTTGCAAGCTCATTTCTGAGGTCTTCAATCTGTGCATTCAACTCACTTCTGAGGGTTTCGAGTTCGTCGAGCGCAGATTGTCTTTCTGTGAGAGCGGTAGTCTTCTCTTGCTTGAGTTTGGTGGCATCGGTCTGAACCTCTTCGAGGAGTGCGACATATTTTTGTTCGACTTCCCGGCGCTGCGTCTCGAGCGCTGTGTCAAGTGCTTTGCTGTGTGCTTCCTTCATTGCTGTACGCTCTGCAATGCCATCTTCATGCGCTTTCTCGACGTCTGCAAGTTGCTTCGATGCAGTGTCATACTTCGCTTGGACTTCTCCAAGCTCGGTAGCGTGAACATCTTCAAGACTGCTCTTGTCGTGAAGCAGAGTGTCGTACTTGGTCTGCAGCTCATCAAGGATGTTTTTAGTGGTACTTTCCGAATCCTGCTTCAATGCCTCGATGGTGCGAGCATGCGAGTCCTCCATCGCAGTCTTCTCTGCTGATAGTGTGTCGTGACGTGCTTTCAGGCCCTCAATGGACTTTTCTAGGTCCACGCGCTGTTCCTCAAGGGCTTTCCTTTCCTGGACCGAAGCGTCGAGCTGCCCCTGGACCTCAGCACAGGCTTTCTCGGACTGGGCGCGTTCATCCTCCGCAGCTTGCTTTTCGTGCACCAGAGCATCGACCTTACTCTGCAGCTCACTGAGTGACTCCTCTGTCTTCGTCAAAGCTCCACCTACGGTGCGCTTCTCTTCCTCTGATGCACTGAGCTGAGCCTGGAGATCCTCGATGACGGTGTTGTCCTTCGTCAGCGAGTCGACACGCGCTTGCAGATCGGCAACCTGTTTTTGTGCAGTGTAGTGGGCTTCGGCGAGAGCAGTCTTCTCGTCCTGCACCTGTTTGTATTTCGTGATGGCATCATCAAGTCCTTGCGAAGTAGAGCCGGAGCTTTCCCGGAGTGCGACGAGTTCCTTCTTTGTTTCGTCAAGCTCCTTGACCCTTTCAGCCAAGCTTTTCTCGTGACCGTCAAGCGTGGCATTTTTCTCTGCAACCAAAGCATCGTACTCAGCCTGAAGCTTGTCGAGACGTTTCTTTGCGTCCCCCTCGAGATCAGCACGCAGTGAATCGATTTCACCTTCGTGGTCCTCACCAAGAACGCGAAGATCCTGCCTGTGCCGATCTTTGGCTGTTTCGAGCTCAGACTTGTACGAATCGGCCTTCTTCTTGGCCTCTTTCAGCTCGGATTCCATGTTAGATAGCGAAGTGTTATGTCGAGCGCTTTCTTGCTGTGCCGTTTGTTCGAGTGATTCAACGGTCCTGTGAAGGCTATCTGCTTCCTCTTTCAACTGTTCAATCGCAGTAGCGTCAGAGCTGAGTTGATCGTTGATAGCTTCTAGCTGCTGAGCAAGCTCATCATTCTGATCCGCCTTGATCTTGATGGCTTCTTCGTGTGCTGCTTTGAGATCCATGATCTGCCTGTTCAGCTCCTCTGAAACCATAGTGCTGTCGGTCTCTCCCTGTTGCAACGACATGATCTGTGCTTGCAAATCTTCGATGGATTTGAGATGACCAGATATATCAGCCTCCTTTGCGCTCATATCGCTTTGACTAGCCTGCTGTATCTCGGCAATCTTCGCTTGCAAAGTTTCGGCGTTCGCAGTGCGTTCGCTTTCGAGATCCGCAGTAGTCTGATCAGCACGCTGCTGCAGCTTGGCGATGTCGTCTTGCAGCTCCTTCTCAGTCTGCGTGTGTAATGCAATCGCCTCATCCTTCTGACGCAGCTCATCGGTGTGCTGTTGTTGCAACGAGGCCACCTTAGCCTGGAGCTCTTCCACGACTGCCGAGGATTCGGATGACTTCGAGTCGAGCGATCGCTTGGTTTCTTGCAAAGCATCATTGTGTCGCTGTTCGGTCGCTGTAAGTTCGGATCGCAATGTCTCCAGAGTTTTCGTCAATGTGTCGATCTTCCCATCTTGGGCTTTTGCTTCGTCCGAATGACTCTTCTCGAGGTCTGACAGCTTCAGCTGCAGGGTGTCGAGAGTATTGTTGGCAGTAGCAAGATCCGCCGATAGTGCATCTCGCTCCTCTTTCAGAGTTGTCACTTCTTTCGTGAGTGCTGTTATTCTTGTTGCTTGCTCAACGAGCTGCTGCTTCTCAGCATCCCACTCACGGCCCTGACGTTCGAGCTCTACGTTGAGATCATCGAGCACTTGCTGAAGCTCGGCGGCTTTGGCGGCTTCAAGAGCCTCCTTCTCTTGAGCTGCCCTCTTCTCTTCCTTCAGCTTCTGCTTCTGCTCTTCTAGCAACTTCGTTTCGAGCGCGAACTTCTTCTCCATGCCATCGACAATAGTGTTGTGTCTATTCTGGTCCCAGCCGGTCGAGTCTCCACCCGCATTGGCAATCGCTTTGTCCTTCTCAGTGATGGCGGCTTGCGCGTCGACCAGCTGCTTCCTCAACTTTGTCTTCTCGGTCTGCAATCGGTCGACTTCGCGGTTGAGATCGTCGCACTGCTCCTGGAGCTTTTCGCGCGCACTCGTTTCCTTGAAAAAATCCTGCATCACAAGTATGCTGCGTCTCTTGCTTTCCTCGTCGACCTCTGCAGGCCCACTGGGCGCGGTGCCGGGCCGTCGTTCCTCCTCTCCTACTTTTGGCAGGCCAGCCTTGAGGGGACCGAAGGGGATGGTCTTCTTGCTGACTTCGACTTCGGCATCGGATGCAGCTTTGTCCTTGAGTGGGCCATAGCTCCTCGGGGGAACATCGATGGGGCTATACCTAACGTGAAGTGTTAGTATCGCTAGCTGGAGGATGTGGAGTCGCTTACGTGAGGGATTCTGCAACAGATGTTTTGGACGGCGAAGGCACCGAACTGATGGAGAGCTTCTTTGCGTGCGCAACAGGCGTTTTTGGGATTATGGTAGCGACAGGCGCCTTTGGTATTATGTGCTGAGGGGGGCGTGCAGTCGTCGCCGGGCGTGCGGTCGCAGATTTCGATGCTGAAGAAGCGAGCGAGGCGCGGGGCGTCGTTCGCGTGGTCGTATTCTCAGCACTGGGCCGTGATGTCGCAGATGGGCGCTTTGCTGCTGCTGTGGTGGTGGACGAGGGTGTGATGGTCGATCTCCGGTCCGACGTTGTTGTCCTGCCTATCGCACCTGCCCCTCCAATTGTCCTGCGCACTGAAGTCTTCTTGTTCTCGTCCCCTGATGTCACCGACGTCAATTCTGGCTCAGCGTCGGCCTGGGCGGGTTTGGCAGTCAATCCAGTACGTCTGGCTGCTGTGCCTGGTGCGGCGCGTGTCGGTGGCTTGCTCAAGCTGGAACCAGAGGCGGCAAGGCGTGATGTTGAGCCAGCGAGGGGCTTAGACGCGCTCGAAGGCGGGCGCGTTGTTGTGGTGGTTGTTGACGCAGCTGCTGGCCGGCGGGCGCCCGCCGAGGCTGTTGTGCCGCCCGCTGCAGCTGGTCGCCGGGGAGGCACAGTGTCCTTCTTGGTGGCAGAGGATGCAT
Organism: Neodidymelliopsis sp. IMI 364377; assembly: GCA_027946375.1. NCBI lineage: Eukaryota > Fungi > Ascomycota > Dothideomycetes > Pleosporales > Didymellaceae > Neodidymelliopsis > Neodidymelliopsis sp. IMI 364377. The sequence goes on along the minus strand of JAPEUT010000054.1, from coordinate 61,045 downwards.
TGGAGGCCATCATGCGGCGGAGGGACGACGAGGGGGTCGTAGGCGGCGGCAGCTTCTGCTGCTGAGGGCTGGCTGGGGCTTTCAAGATATTCGCAGGAGCTTTGTTGCTGGCAGCGTCACTAGCGGAGGTGCTCGAACCCTCCGCAACCATTTTGGGACAGGTACAAGTCAGGGGTGCGGCGTGCGGCGCAACCTCGTCGAATTAATACGTGTGGGGAGAGGTGATCGTCCGCAGAACAACAAACATTGCATACAGACTTGTTTCGGCATGAGATTGTTGGCACCTGTCGCGCCTGCCTGGCTGCAAGCTTCATGCGCTGGTCTGTGGAGAACTATCCGGTTTTGGCCTGTCAGGGTCTCGAGTGGTAGCGTCTGGCTACGTCGCTTCCACATGCAACCGCAACCGGTCATTTCACGTCAAGCGCCAATTGAGTCTCCTGGACGACCTCGTCCGCACGTCTTTCATATTGCCGGTTCGCTCAGGCTGCCATTGTTCGTTGACCTGTTCTGAAAGTTGAGATTATTACCATACCCACCCTGGACCGCTGAGCGAGCGACACGTCACTCGCCCATCACTGCAATCAATGTGTCTCTTATATCGAGCTTGATCGAATCCACCTTTCACGGGGCCCTAATTCCTGTCTTTTTCAACATGGATCGTCATATCTCCAGGCGGACAATAGCTTACACCGCTAATGACTTGAGAAAAGTGATGATAACTCTGTCAGCTGGTCATGGTTCGTTAACAGGCAAGCTTAACTGCAGCGAGAAGTTTAGGATCCTGCAACAACACCATTGCATTCATGAGTGCATTCCTATCACACTGACCCTTCAACCAAGCAGCGCTGCAGCCTTGTAAATCTGGTAAAAAGACAACCCAGCTCCAACAGCCCAGCATGCGCTACGGAAGAAACTCTTGCTATGGTCCGCGATCTGGATGTATGACACCACATACACAGCACTGTTCTTATCAGCCTCTCCGTGCCAAAACGTCAACAACACACAAAACTCACCGAACGACCATAAATGCCCCAATATACGTCGTCAGCCCCGTCACATCCTCTCCCACAACCGCATTACCGAGCCCCTTCGCCGTACTCCTCTCAGCAATCACACTAGCCAACACAGCGGCAACATACAGCGGCAATTGCTCGAGGTTATTGCTCTGTGCGTTCTCGGCGCGCTGGTACTTCTGGAATACTGCGTCGGGGACCTTTCCCTTGACGGCATCGGGGGATAGCGATGCTTTGGGGTTCGCGTTGTTGACTTGGTAACCGGCGCTCGAAAGGAGGGAGCCCGCATACATGTGCGGAACGAGGGAGAAGATGTAGTAGGCGGGGATGGAGAGAAGGGGATAGTTGAGGGTGGAGGAGGCCATCTTGATGGTATCGGCGGTTTCTCTGGTTTGTGAGGGTGATGAGAGAGGGTTGGAGGTCAATTGGAGATCCAGCGCGTATGGTCGTACTGACGTCAAGGTAATATGCACTGCTCACCGTCACGTGATCGCGATGCGTGTCAGCAAAGTGTTATCCGACTGCAGCTAACTGCCTCATCAGGCTAGCAAAACGGCATTGGCAACTAACACTTTCCAACTGCCAAATGACACGTCCTGCCAGCTGCATGCATCCTCATCGGTCAACGTTGGTGCAGCCAGCCATGCGGGGTTAGCTCCATGCACATGCGTCTCGACGCGTCGCGTCTCTTCAACTCACCAACACCAGAACACATGACCAACGCCGTATCGAACGTTGACTCAGCTGTCAGCCCACGGGCGTGGCTCAATACGAGCAATGCGAGTCAGATGACTCTAACAGCCAGATATGGAGTGCACCTACTAGTATAACAACCAGTGAACATCTTCGCCTCTAAGAACCCCCAACAATGTCTACTATCCAGAACAACAGTAGCGCAACGCGGACATTTTCAGCAACATGCCATTGTCGCGCTTCGATGCTATCGTTCACCGTGCCGATCGACGACCTGCCCTTACCAGTGCACTTCTGCCACTGCGATACCTGCCGCCATGCTCACGGCGCGATGTTTACTGCAGGTGCAGGAATTCCAGAGCCAGTCGTTGACATATCGACGTTTCAAGCATACAGAAGTTCGGAGCACGTAACTCGGTGGTTCTGTGCAACTTGTGGCGCTCCCATGTTAGTGAGTACGGTGCAGGGGGAGGCAACGAGGTGGTTTGTCTCTGCTGCGTCGGTTGATGCGGAAGAGGAGATGTGGGACTTTTCTGCGCATATATATGTTGGCAGTACCGGGGATGGTGGCCTGGCAACGTTGATGACGCATATAGGTCGGAAGGAGGTTGGTCTTTGGGATAAGTTGGCTGGCAGGAGTGCACCATGGCAATTCTCACCCCGGACACCAGACGCTGGGGTTCCTAGGACATCACCAGAAGACCGTCTGCGCGCTCACTGCGATTGTGAAGGTGTCGAGTTCTTCATCTCACGGCCAACTGGTGACGAGACCTTCACCGAAATCGACGAGGACAACGTCCGTAAACACAAAGACAAATGGCTCGCTATCCACGATGTTTGCAACACCTGTCGTCTCACGATCTCGACATTCGTTATATCATGGTTCTTCCCATCAAGAGATCGTATCACGCTCCCCGACGGCTCACCGTATCCTATAGACGGCATATTCGGCACCGCTAGATCGTACTCGACTTCGGCTGGCGTGAACAGGACCTTCTGCGGCACATGTGGAGCGACAGTGAGCTACGTGACTGACGAAAGACCCCACGTGATCGATGTCGCTACTGGACTCATTGATACTGCAAATGCGAGAGCCGAGGACTGGTTGGAGTGGAGGACGTACAAACTGGCGTTTGAGGAAGATGCCGTGTGGAAGAGCGTACAAGATGCGCTCAAACATGGGCTTCAGATGTCCAAACCAACAATATGATGAGCGCATAGAACGTCTGTCTCTTTTGGCTCATACCACAGATCTTCCGATCTCCACGGCCTTTGGAAGTGGTACCTCGGCTACAGTTCCTATGTTTCCAGCTTTGCTGATACCGCACGGCTAAGGGAGAGGCCGATATCAATTCACGCTCATCATCCATAGAATTTCAGCAATAAACACCACTCACCAACGGGTGATGCGGCTCAAACGGCCACGAGTCGGAGATGAACCAAATCCAGATCTCTATGGCCAGTTTCGATCTTGATTGTAGCGTGTTTCAGAGTCGCAAATCCCCAGTTCGGGGAAATGATTCACATCTCGCTTGTTAGCGGCCCCCGTCAGCTACCCGTGCGATCCACGCGTCCGAGGCAATATCAAGACCGTACTTTGCCCAGCCAAGGAAAGCATTCATTCACTTTGATATCTCGACACTCGTTTTGCTATTACGCTCGTTTTTATCTTTCCAGCAACATGTTCACAAAGGCCCTTCTTTCGCTGGCGCTGGTCGCCCCGATCCTCGCCCTGCCGGCGCCGCAGCCAATGGTTATCTCGGACACCACCAAGCAGAAGGCAACTTCTCTGTGCGGTGTGTCCGATAGCGTCGTTTTGACTGATACCCCCTGGATTGTCTTCAATATGATGTACAACCAAGCCTTGACGGTCGGAACCCAATGCACCAACTACGACCACGTTTCCACTGGCTCGAACGGCAACAAGCAGATCAGCTGGAGTGCGGTGTCGAACATCGACTATGTCAAGTCCACGTACGTCCATGTTTGAAAGCTACCCATAGCAAAATTAGTCTAACAAGACACAGCGACAACGTCCCCAAGGGCTACTCCTTCATCGGCCTTACCCAGAACCTCGAGACCAAGCTCTCAGCCATCAAATCCATTCCAACCACCTACGACTGGACCCGCACCAACACCACCGCCTACAAAGGCAATGTTTGCTTCGATTTCATGACCTCCGACACCAAGGGCGACTCCACTTCCAGCAAAGCACAAGAGCTGATGCTGTGGCTCGAGTACACCGGCGGCCAGCTGCCCATCGGGTGGGCCGCAGGTCCCAAGGCCACTATTGCTAGCCTCTACGGTACCAGCTGGAAGCTTTACCAGGGCAAGAATGACGATACCGGTATTACTGTGTCTAGCCTGTTGCCCGATAAGCAGTTTACTGGTACTTTCAACGGCGACATCAAGGATTGGCTCGAAGCGCTTGTCAAGGTTGGTGTATTTACTGACTCGACGTATGTCAATGTTGGCAACGCTGGTACCGAACCTTTCTACGGCAAGGCGGTTTTGAACGCCACGTTGGGTCTGCAGATTAACTTGTAGGCTTTCCTAGGTGATGAAAGATGTATTGGTTTAAAAATAAGGGTCAAGAATCAACTTGTTGGAGTCTTGAAACTTAAACAAGCTGAACTTAATCATTTTCTATGCTTTTGACTATCACGTGCGTGAGGCAGACAATGGGACGTTGCTGGTACTATAACTGTACCAAGAATGCACGCAGTCACTGAAGGCCTAGATTTCAAACCAGATATCATCCATGTGTGTTTACAACCGTCCAGTTGTAAATGATGGCCTCTTTCCATCGACGATTGGCGCAGGCTGATCCTCACTGGGCAAGACTGTCGAAACTTCCCCGTCGCTCGACGAGGCATCATCCAGTTGTCCGGCCTTCCTGCGCCTGCGAAGTTTTTCATCAACGTAGCGGCCGATAGCGATGACGAGACCGACAGCAAGCACAGCGCAAGCAACGGCAAACGCGCGACGGTAGCGAGGCTTGTCGTCTTCACGGAAGATCTGTGCGCCGTAGATACCAGCGATGTTGGCACCCATGATGACTCTGGTATATGTTAGTGAGAGCGTCTTTATCGAAGCGAGCAAGTGACTTACAGGGCCATAGCAAGTGCACGCTCCTCGGAGTCGGTGCATGTCAACGACATCCACGTGATGTTCAGCGGATGCGAAAAGGTTCCAAAAGTCTGTGTCCACACGACACCAAAGTACTTGGCACCCTGGCTGCTGGTTTCAGTGAAGGCGCGGTTGAAAATGTAACCCAGCAAGTGGCAGCTGAAGCCAGCCATGACAGTTTCGCCACGACGGTTGTAGCGATCCGAGAACCAACTGAATGTGAACGAGACTGGGATTTGGATGAACAGACCCACAGCAGCCATAGCGTTAGCCCTTAGCTGTCCGAAGCCGAAGGATCGAACGATTGAAGGAGCGTACGTGTCGAAGCCACGCTGAGGACCATTGTTGCATAGAGTGATTATGAAGTGAGCCCACATGCGCCAGCTGCTGAAGGCCTTTTTGAATGCAGGCACACCGATTCTCTTCTTCTTCTTGCTCTTAGCCGGCTCATCCAAATGCACACGGGTGCGCAGAATATGAATCTCGCGATCAGTGAACATCTGCCATTTGGGCAGAAACGTGGGATGCGGTTTCTTGAAGGAGTCGGGCAAGCAGAAGCCTAGAACAAAACCACTGAGGATCGTGAAGCCGCCCATAAGCACGAAGAGCCAGAACCAACCAGCTTTGCCGCCAACACCACGCATGTGTAAGATGCCGTATGCGAGAAGTTTGGCAGATGCCTGTCCGAATTGATTACCAAAGTAGAAGATCATGACGCGCTTGGCTGTCTCTGAGCGGGTGTACCATGTCGAAAGCGTCCAGAGTCCACCGGGGATGAACCCAGATTCTGTCATGCCAAGGAGGAAGCGAGTCGCCATGAAGGAGCTGTAGTTGGTTTGCCATGCTTGGAAGGTACTGACTGTACCGAAGAGGAAGAGTTGTAGGGTGAGCCACTTGCCGGGGCCGACACGGTAGAGTGCCATGTTCGCGGGAATCTCGAACAGCACAATGCCGAGAGACAGCATCTGTTGACCCACGTTGAATTGATCTTGGGTGATGTTGAGGTCTTCCATGAAGCTGTCTGTAATCGCGTTGGCGATGTTGCCGCGGTCAAGCTGACTCAAAATTAGACGCAGTCGACGTTCTTTGCGACACTACGACATACCTGCAAGCAGAAGAAGCCGAGAGTCAAGAGCGGCATGATGATCAAATCGAGCCTTGGGAATTCTGGTAAGTGATCATGCACAATCGATGGCCTGGCTCTACGTACTTGCGCTTGGCCTTCTTTTCCTCGGCAACCGACCAGTCTCGGACCAGCACTGGCTCGGTGCTCTCTTCATACTCCGCACCTTTGACGTAGTCGACGTCCTTGAAGTCGGTTCCCATGTTGGAGACTGGTGACTACAATCGATGCAAATCACTGCGGATTTGGAAGCCGGAGTGACGTGGTAAGCGTGCAGTACTTATGCAGTGGGCAACTTCGCGCACCTGGAGCATCATAGTCCCGATAGCGCTGCTGAATACCTAAAGCCATTCAGCTACGACGTCGCCAAGTGCGGTTGAAGCATGGCAAAGTCTGGGTGAGCGTCGCTCGGCACCCTGGGCTCACAGTTTTGACTTATTTCGACCACTCGGCGGGCTCCAGATCTGGCAAAAGCAAATGATGTCGTGAGGCGTTCACGCTTAAAGGCGGATTCACCACTTTCTCCAAGAATTCAAAATTTTCCAGTCACGGGCCTAGAAGTCTTGACGTCTTCGCGGGAAGGTTCTCGTTACCAAGATGCGTGGTCGTTCAATCCGCCGACGACAAGCTTTGCCAATGCCGAATACCACGAGCGACTGTAGAACGTCAACGGCGGACTTGGAGCATATACAAAAACGAAATTTTGAGCCTTATTGTAGATTTCCGTACGTTCCGATATCATGTCCATCGCCTATGATATATAATCCATGGTGTAGTAGGTTGGTGATACCGTTCTTGGCTTAGGCAGTACCCAGAGTCCAGTAGTCTTGGGCATGATGTTGCTATCCACCGGCTTGAGCACGTCATTTTCGAAGGTCCCTCACCAAACAGATCGACGAATGACGGCTACCAGGCTCGAGAAACGACGGAACAGTCGTTCTGGAACATCATCTTCATGACTCCATGTCTAGATCTCGTACTGTCGTACAATTGTACAAGATGACCTTGAAGCTATGGCTCGTTGAGTATCCTACTGGTAGCGCAGCAAGGTCTATAGCAAAGCAGACACAGGTACTGCATTAGCTTAGCAATGACCTATACTCCGTGGAGTGTTGGACGTTGCAAAAGCATAATGTATGGCGAACGCGGATGGTAGTGCGATTGACTCTCTGACGCGAAATCACCACGCCCACGTGTCGCGCGAGACGCTAACAACGAATGAGGTTAGTGTTTCGCTTGCAATCCAGCCAGGAGACGAGGAGAGTCGTTCTTGATTGTGATTCAGACGCTGCCACCGTCTGGTTTTCTGGACTTAGGGCTTGAATAGTAGATCAGTCTTCTTACGTAAAGCATCACCTTCTAACTTTCGCAATTTCGGCGTGACGGCAGACCAGCATAGGACATCACCAGCGGATGTTCAAATTTTTCTTGATATGTACATTGCCTCCACACGTAGAATATCTATATACATACATCATGGCTCATCACAGCTGTGTCAATCGTGCGAGTTCTCAGACACTCAAACTGTCGGTCTGCAAGCTACTGACGATATCTTACCTCTAGGCGTAAATGTAACAGAAAGGTCCCGCCAATGTGCTCATGGCATCGCCCTGGGTGATGTTGGGGAACTGAGCCTCGAACATAGAGCCGAGAGTAAGAGTGTCGTTGAGGGTACCATTACGGCTGGGGGGCAGGTTCAGGAAGGTAATAGTGTCAGCGATGGCATTCTGGCGGTTCTTAATATCCTGGTTCTGCCATGTCCACCAGACACGGTCGATCTGGCCGTGGTGGAAGTAGAAGTACGGATCAGATGGAGAGTTGTAGAAGTCGGCACCGGTATCTCCTCCAATAGTGTAATGGCCAGCGCTGTGAACACCAATATACTTGTTGGGGTGGTCGCCCTGCATGAGGTTCTGGAAGGTGTGGATGTCCTTACTGTTCTTGATGAGATCAGCAGTGATCTTGTCAGTGGCGCCCATGGACGCGTCGGTCAAGAAGTCGCGGGTGAGACAGCGAGGGTTGTAGCCAAGACCGTCAGGGGAGGGGTTCTTCTTGATGCCGGGCCACTTGGTGTCTACGGGCCCGAGGTTCATGGTCCAGCTGCAGCACTGTTAGTCCTAGTATCATGATCTCTTGAACAGTCCAACTTACTTGGCAAGAGGGCCGCTCTTGATACAGCCTCCGCCCGTGCCGGGGTTAAGCTTGATGAAGCAGGAGGTGATCTGTCCAACACAGGTGTAGTTTCGTCCGGGGATGTACACTCCGTTACCTCCTATACTGGTTTCGCTGCCATCGAGCAGAGGCGACTTCCAAGGTGCTTCAGCCCACCAACCCCAGTTGTGGTAAGGCAAGTGACCCTTGTAGCCGCATTCGTTGCGCAGAAGCTGCTCGTATGCCCAGATGTAATAACGGTGCCAAGCAAGGAAGTTGGCCTGTGGACTGTTAGTGTGCAAGTCAGGGTTTTACGATTGATTCAACCTACAGTACCGTGTACCTGCATAGTCTGCTTCACGTGGGTCACGACGAAGTCGTCGAAACGACTCTTCGCGCCATCAGCAATTGCAGCGGGTGTCAAAGCTGGCTTCTCATGTAGGCACACAATGGCGTCAAGGTAGTTGTGTTTCTCGCGCTTGGAAAGAGCCGACCTAAGAGAGTCAGAAATATGGGCAGTCTCTTCGACACTGAACTTACCACTCCCTACGTACAGCCACGTTTTCCAGAGTGCACGTATCGGGACTAGGAAGGCCATGCTCGGCAGCGTAGACTTGGAGGTTATGCAATCCTTTGGCTGCTAGCTTGTCCGCTTCTCCGAGCTTGTGAGCAGCGCTGGCGCCTCCAAGGAGGGATGCTACTGCGATGGTAGACAAACGCATGTTTGACTTATTCGACTTTCCTGTACTATGATCTAGCAAATGGATCGTGGATAAGCGAGTGTGGGGAGGAAAGTCTGAGACTTGGAAATGCCCTGCCTTTTCCTCAATCCGAGGGGTGCAGAGCTTTTATACGCTCAGCGATCTCGGTAGATGGTTGTAGCGTCCATGTGGGTTTTTCGTGGCGAAAACGATCCTACACACAAGCTTTGTACGTTTGAGGCTTGGTCCTGTTCGAATAGGGTAACGCACAGAGCCGAGAGTCAGTACGTCCACCTCGCCTCTCACAGACTCAGGCTCTAATCAATCCAGAAGCCTAAGAAGGAATGCATCAGTCGACGCCAATGCATGTCAGAGGCATGAATACTAGACCCCAGTGCACTAAGACGCATATAACAGCGCTATGGATCTCGGTCGAGGTACGTGTGTGATCGTCTCTACACGTGCCTACAGTCGAGTATAGCTACCAGCAGAGCCGTGAATGTAGTTTTGGAGGGGAGCATCCACGTTGTTATATCGACAGCTCTTTGCACGACGATCGTGGAAAACAGGATCCATCTTACGGCAAAGAAGCTGCTTCCGAATTCAACAGGTTGGATGATACGAATAGAACCACTTGGCACAAAACCTTCATGCCATGCTCCTCATGCCCGGAGACCCGCACGATACAGAGAGGATGGTTGGTGTAATGTTGTTTATGGGTCCAGGATCTGCTGTGCCGCAGTAAGGGTCCGGAAGGATCGCAACTTGGCCGCAGCCTATCAAATTGATTGCTAGATTGAATGAGCGGTGGCTTCGCTTCAGGCAGCTCAGCTCGACTCGAGTGCGCAGCGCTGTGACTTACTGGGTGGTTTCACATGGCTCGCCATGCGGTGAAGGGTACCAGAGCCGTGAGCACAGACTCCCCGTTCATACTATCGCTCCGCATGAAGCGGGTATGGACGGGGGCGGAACTGAATCGTTAATACCGCAGATTGTGGATTCCGTGTCTGCTAGACAAGGATGCATCTTGACACAATAGAGATGGATGCCGATGAAGCCATTGTGAGGAAAGTACGATTTACCCATGCACGGCTGGAAGCCGCGGCCCCACCTGCAAGCCTTGGCATGAAAACAAACGTTCCTGAACGTGGAAGAGCGTCCGGTGGCACAGTTCTACTCCACAACCGCGGAAAGGATGCTTGCTATTGTTGCATGTTGCCTCCATCAGCACACGACAATGGCATTCATCTGTGAACATGCAACACGCGTTCCCGCCTGGCCCACAGGTCTCTCCATGGAGAAGGTGTCCAGCCATGACGCCTTCGTATTGTTCTGAAGACGCATCATCGTGTTAGTGGCGCTTACTGCAACTCACGCAGCTTTCCCCATCGAGCAATTGCTGGACATGTTGGTCTCTCATCTGAAGGACGATGTAGGTGTAAGCAAAATCAGAAGAGACTGGGCTGATCAGAAGAACGATGACTGCATCTATCGATGCCTATGAACCGCCCTATAAGTCGCAAGTAGATTCTCGTGAAGTGTTTCCAGCCTGATCACACAGACGGCAGTGCTCACTCAACCATGGACCAAGCTTGTGACGGACCTACTCCACTCCGCATGACCTCCAGACCGGGCTACAGGAGCTGCGAACGCGTTCCGTATACCTTGAACCGACGATTCTTTTACCGCGGACGGTGGACCCGGAGTCTGCAAGACTGACCTACACAATACGATCGTTGCAAATTACTATGGAAAGAGAATCGAAACCGCCCGCAAGAGTCTGGATAGGGAATATCTCCTAGCTAGCTAGGTCTCCCCGTGCTGTGCCACATCTTGGGACGAGCCGATGCCTTACTTCCCAAGATGCATCGTCAAGTTAAGTACATGACTCCTTTGTAGGCCTTACTAGTCAGACGAGTCTTTCATTCTCACTCCCATTCCATTCTTTCATTTCTATCTTTCGGCAATATGGGAGCACCTGTGGATCCATCGATCCTCACTCCAGAGTACATTGCTTACAGCAACGCCCCAATGCTCTTAACGCAATTCGGCTCTCTCTTTGGAGTCGCTGCAGTCGTCGTTCTTCTGCGATGTTACGTCCGCGCTGTGATGATCAAATCCTTTGGCAAGGATGATTGGCTCATGCTACTTGCTCTCGCATTTTCCGCTGCCACGTTTGGTACCTACGTTGCGCAGACGAAAGTGGGCATGGGCAGGCATTATGCGGTCATACAAATGAATCCAAGGACATACAAGGAATTCTTGAAGCTGCGGCAGGTTTCGTCTATTCTGGCTCAGATTGGAGTATCTTTGGCCAAGATCTCGGTTGCCTACTTTTTACTTCGTCTGGTTATCCAGAGAAAGTATCGATGGTTCCTCCATGGCCTCAATGTATTTACAGTTCTATTTGCTATCGCTTGCGTTGGTACCTTGGGTAAGATATATTATCAACTTTTGCGACATCTGCTGACAACTTGACAGTGAGTCGCTTTCTCTCTCACACTGCGAAATCAGTATAGTAAATGGATCCATGTACTGTAGTGTCATTTTCTGCTCGCACACACACACCAATCTGTAATCTCCTGCTGACTGATGTTCTATTTCAGATATTCCAATGTCTTCCAGTAGCAGCCATCTGGGACATCACATTACGCCCTCCTCCAGTCGGAACCGGTAACGCCAAATGTTTCAGTCCCGAGACCTTCACTAATATCGGGCTCATGAACTCAGGTAAGCCATGCCCTTATAAGTTATTCGAACTCATACTTACAACGCTTAGTCGTCACTATCGCAACCGATCTCCTGATCACTATACTTCCTGTTCCACTGGTCTGGCAGCTTCAACTCAACCTTCGCACGAAGTTTTCGCTCATCTTTGTCTTGTCCCTCGGATTCTTCGCCGCCATCGCCGCAATTGTCAAGACGCAGATTCAGAAGACTTTCTATTTCCAGCCCGATCCATTCGTACACGACACAATGACAGTCTGGAGATTCATTGAGTTAGATGTGGGAATTATAGCTGCCTCACTCCCAGCACTCAAACCCCTGTTCAGCTGGTTTCTCGGTGCTGCCCGAGGCTTAACTACCCGGACGGGGAAAGCATCGGACGCACCTAACTCTCTCGGCTATCAAAAACACTCGGATCGCTCGGACAGAGACATTGCTCTGGACGAATATAATGACATGACCACCAACTCAGTCCGGATTTCGTCGAGACCTGGAGACAGCCAGTCCTGGAATACAGATCATCCCAAGGGCAGCAACGAAAGTATATTGCCATTACACAACACAGACGAAAAGGCGAATACTATTGTTGTCACTAGCGATGTATACATCAACTAGGACGAGCGAACCGTTTTCTATGTTTTTCCACTTTGTCATTTGCACGTAGTATGCAGCTGCAATCAGAAGCTTTGTCGATTCAATTTACACCCTTCTTAGAGAAGGTACCCAGAATAGACATCCCGCACATTGCATATCATCTTCGAGGAAGTGAACAAATTGTGGGAAGCCAGTCTATGATTCTCATACCAAAGTCGATGTGATACACAGTGTTCCGGCTTACTGTCCAAGCGCTGGGATTAGCTGATACTTCGCTTCGATCATTAAGGGCCACTATCTGCTCTTTTGCTGCAGATAAGCTTGAGTGGTATCTATTGAGTCTGGCAAAGGGCTGTACAATCGCAGGCTCTGAGCTCAGCGAAGTCTATGTCAAACGCATCCTGGGATTTGGCAAAATGGCGTGCGTCAACCGTATATATCATCACTACCACAATTACAGTCCTGTTAGAACTGAGCCCTTTGTAAGTTGGAATGTGGTGGCGTAGTATGACCTCGGGAACTCTACCCCGCAACTCCCCAGGCACTAGATGTGGTTCACCCGTAGATGTGGGTCCCGCAGTATCAGGCTCGCAACGCTATTGGTGGTCATGTCTTCTCATCATCATATCAGTAATGCTCTGATCCGTCGTTGACGTCGAGTCAGTCGTCTGGAGGCACGATGTGCACATATATCCGGGCGAACGGTCGTACGAGCGCCTGACACAGCGCTAAGTACTCTTATATCAACCTTTAGTCTGCACTACAACTTTCGAGACCCCTCAGCCCTTATCCAAGTGCATTCTCAACCCTTTTCTAACTGCACCAGTTCGATTCCAGCGGTTGCGTTCAACTAAAGCAAGAATTGGGCCAACTCTGCAGTACGATAAGAAGTGCTCACCCCTCATAACCACGCCGTACACAGAGGATCTTTATTTCAACATGGCGCCAGATCTAAATGCTGTGGACAAAGACGAGCGCTGGGACTATTCTACACCCGGCTCGAGTGGCTATGATGTCCCAGACATCGTTTACAATGTAAGCAGAGGTCTTGATGACTTGATGATACACACTAAGGAACGGTCAGGATCCTTCTAGCAGAAAGATGAGAGTCTTGACGATCGGTGCTGGACTATCTGGCATTCAAATTGCCTATCATATTCAGAAGTCTTGTGAGAATGTCGAGCTCGTCGTCTATGAGAAGAACGCCGATATTGGAGGGACATGGTTCGAGAACCGCTACCCAGGTAAAAGTTCTACTGCGACCACGCACTCAAGCCACTGACTCGGATTTGCAGGTTGCGCTTGCGATATTCCTTCCCATGCGTACACACTCAACTTTGCTCTGAACCCGGACTGGCCGCGATTCTTCTCCTACGCACCAGATATTCAGAAGTATCTTTTGAAAGTCGTCGAAGTATTTGACCTGCGGAAGTACATGACCTTCAACACCGAAGTCGTACGCTCCGAATGGCAAGACGACATCGGGAAGTGGAAAGTCTCCCTCCGTCAGAAATCGCCAAATGGCGAGAGTAAAGAATGGGACGAAGAGTGCGACCTATTGCTCTACGCAACAGGCATTCTGAACAACTACAAATGGCCTCAGATCAAAGGCATGGAAAGTTTCAAAGGCCGGATGTTGCACACTGCTACCTGGCCTGAGGATTACCAGGAAGAGAAGTGGGCGAACGATCGTGTCGCAGTGATCGGATCTGGTGCATCTTCAATCCAGACAGTGCCCAAGATGCAGCCTCATGCAAAGCATCTCGACATCTTCGTGCGCACCGGCGTGTGGTTTGTCCAGATTGCGAACAATTACGGACAAAACAAAGAGTATTCCCAAGAAGAAAGAGACGAGTTCCGCAATGATCCAAAGAAGTTGGTTGCACATGCCAAGGATATTGAAAATCAGGTCAACGGCCTTTTCGGTGCTTTTTACTCTGGCAGTGCGGAACAGAAGGGTGCCCAGGACCTCTTCAGACAGAGAATGAAGGATTTCATCAAGGACGAAAGGCTTCTTCAGGGATTTACACCCAAATTTGAGGTTGGCTGTAGGTATCTCAATCACTCTGCACTTTCCCAGCTAATAGGACTTCAGGCCGTCGCATCACTCCTGGAGATCCGTACATGCTCGCCATCCAGGAGGAGAATGTAGATGTACACTTCACCGGCGTCGACGAGATCACCGAGGATGGCGTCATTGGCGTTGATGGCATCGAACGCAAGGCTGACACAATCATCTGTGCCACTGGCTTCGACGTGACGTACAAGCCTCGTTTCCCAGTCATCGGCAAGAACGGGGTCGATCTGTACGAGAAGTGGAAGAAGGAGCCTGAATCATACCTTGGCCTTGGATGTCCAGATATGCCTAACTTCATCATGTTTGTTGGACCTACATGGTAAGTATCATGATGTTTTATCATTATCGTTGACTGATTTGTTGTAAAGGCCAGTCGAGAACGGCTCTGTCACCGGTCCCTTGAGCGTCGTCTGCGACTACACCATCCAGATCATCAAGAAAATGCAACGCGACCACATCAAATCGTGGGTTCCGCGTCAAGACATCACCGATCGGTTCAACGAGCACGCGCAAGAATGGATCAAGCACACAGTCTGGAAAAGTGACTGCAGGTCCTGGTACCGCAACAATGAGACTGGGCGCGTCAATGGTGGGTTCATTGCTTCAAGTATTCTATGTGTTTGAAATTAACGAAAAGCAGCTGTGTGGCCCGGTTCGTCAAACATGTACAGCGAAGTCATCTCCAGCCCCCGTTACGAAGACTTCGATATCGAGTATCAACACAAGAACCCATGGGCGCACCTCGGTATGGGTTTGGCCGTTTGTAACATTAAGTACCCTGATGCGGATATTTCGCCATACTTGCAGCTGGAGAACATCGATCCGAAGTGGTTGAAGGCTATTGGGTACGGAGGACCCGCAGCAGAAGTGCAGAAGACGAGAGAAGAGAAGAGGCATATTCAAACAGATGGCTTGATACAGTAAGTGCTAGGTTGGGTAATGTAAGTGGCAAGCAGGGTACGAAGCATCGGGAACGAGCCGAGGTCTACGAAATCAGAGCATTTCTAAGGCATCATAGCGACCAGATAATGCAGCCTCACCATGCTTACTATTGACTATCAACTGCTTGTGCTTTCAATTTGAGATCGAGGGTAATTAAATCTCTGCTTGGGAAGAAACAGCAGACAGCCATCATTGATTCGCAATAGAGCTGTGTACTCAGGTTATAAAGTCCGAGCCCAAGTTTCGAAGTCTCACCACAACTCTTACTCCCATTGAGACCTCTACATGCGCTTTTGCTGGGATACGCTAAGCTCCACCAGTTTGTATATATCCGTTGGTGATCAGCCTTCGGATGCTTCATGCGTTTCATCGAAGACAAACGCTTTCGATTGCCAAAAGTCCATGCCGGGTTGCTGAAAGCCATGATCGGAATGCTCCAGTTCCAACGATTCCTCTGAATCAGGGGGCGCATCAGAGATAGATTCGTCGTCAGTTTGAGGGAGGATAACCCCTTGACGGGGAATCAGGGATTTATCACTCCTTTGGTGTGAAAGGTCGCTCACTTGGTTCGCGATTGATGATAGAGCTGCGGAATCTTCTGGGTGACGCCCTTGTGCTACGATGCCTCCAGACGCCACAGACGAGAAATTACGTCTACTTGGCTGAGATGTGCCATTTTGATGCGTTAGTGATGGTGTGCTCTTCGCGGCTGATGTTTCGTTAAATTTGGCATGCCTCGAAGATGGTACGTTAGAGCTTTTCGTCGATTTAGAGTGTCTCTGACGTCTTCTCGAGATTGTGGCGCCGTTCTCAGTGGAACTACCAGTCGGACGCGTGCGCGCTGATACACCGCCGGCGCTGTGGTTTGCAGCAGAAGCTTCGACTGATCCTGAAGCTCTTGAACACCCCTTTACCTTCCGATGTACTTTGCTGTCTTTCCGCTCGCTATTGGGCAAATTGCTGTAACTCAATCCCTTCTTCTTCAACACGAGGATGTCGCTAGCAGTAATCGTGGTGGAACTACGAGGCAGGGGGCTATACCTCCGTCGTATCTCGCTGTCGTCCAGTGGTACTTCTTGGACGACGACACGCACGGAGTGCTCCGTTACCCCGTCTTCTCGTCTTTGGCGCACAAAAGCATACTGAGTTGCAACTGAACCGCCCTTGAACCACTCGCTGACCCTTCGAGTGCCTTGACCGAAGCACATGTCTAGTTGTTATTTGTAACGATTAGACAGGATTATTGTAGCAATAGTGAAATGTCGAGTGAGGGATAGCGGCGTTATCAGCTGGTATATGAAGTTACGCCGTGCGAGCGGAAGGAAACTACCAACTCAAGTCGCGCTTGGAGATTCCTAAATGCGCAGCTTGCGTAAGGAGCGTCTCTGACCACATTGCGGAAGGCTTGGAGATGGAATGGCTGATCAGGAAGCAGCTACGATGCACAATCGTAGTTTTGGCAGCGATGCCAGTGAGAGTGAGCTGTGTCCTCTAATTGGGTATTGTGGCAGATAGCCTCTATGGCGTCTTGCTGGACATACGAACAAAAGCTCTTTGCAAAGACAGACTACATCTTTGCGAGCAGGCACTTGCCTCTGTAGTGATAGAGATCCAGTGAAAATCATCTCACGAGAAGGAACACCGCTGTAACACATTACTCGTATTGTATTCGACATCTTCTGCTGTTTGAAGTTCATGTTCACAGAATAACACCCAGGAACAAACCACGTCTCCATCATTCATAAGTTGTTCCGCTCAGAGTCGATATCAAAGAAGAGAGCGCCACGGCGTCGAAGCCAAGAAAGACCGGTCCGGCTAGCGTGAAGATGGCTCGTTCACCAGAGTGACGACCGAGGCCTTCCAGCGAACGATGCGACCTTTCTCTAACGTGGCTGACCACTAAGCTCCACAATCACCTGTACTCCTGAGCTAGGTACTGTGCGAAGCTTAGCTCGACGTCGATCTCTATCCCTATCCTATAAATGTTTGCTTACGACGGTCTGAGCGGCATGGCGCTGGTTACTTCTAAGGCTTCTAAATTTCATCTTTGAAGAGCTCAAGCATCCGGATTCCATCCTCGCGGCAAGCCTTCACGTGAGTCCAAACGTGGGGACCATGACATGAGTTTCCAGCATACACTCGTCTTCTTCGAACTTCCTTGACAAGGCGTGCTGTACCAGCAATAGCGCGGAGTTTCCACCATCGAACCACTGTCGGTGCGCCACAAAACGGAGTCAATCACTCAGTCCAGCCCTGATCATTTCCAAAGAACAACTGCAACCATATCTAGACAGATGTACAAGCAAATGATTGAGGCACCTGAAAAGAGCAAACATCATCTGATACCTGATTAGACTGCTCGTACTCATCCTTGGTCTTGTAACCTATCCTTCACAAAGTCTACACAATTGAGCCTGCATGACAATCACATCCAATTGTGTACACAAACACTGTCGATCTTAGAGTTCAAGGTTCTTGGCTTGGACTACAGGAACTTGTGATCGCCTGATCTGGCAGAAGTTAAGGAGGGCAAGACAACCTTGCCGAGACGGTACCTCTTGGTGTATCATAGCTTACTCGTATTGCAATTTCCATATTTCAGTCCACTACTAACGTCCAGCTTTGCAAGATGTATAAGTATACCTCTATTTAAACCTTCAGTTCAGCCTGCTCAGCTCTTGCATCGTCAACCAGTTTCCATATCATGCAGTTCTTCACTCGTGTGGCTGCCATTGCGGCTGTTATGACCCCCTTTTTGACCAGTGCTGCTCCCGTCACTTCGCGCCAGGCTGATGGTATCATTCCTGGCAAATACATCATTCAGCTGAAGCCTGGCACCGACGTTGCTTCAATCGCCGCTCACCACAACGTCGTCCGCGACATCCATGCGCGCAACCTTGCTAAGCGTGACATCGCTACTGCTGTGGAAGAAGCCGGCATCGAGCGCGAGTACAGTTTCGGCGACTTCAAGGGCTATGCAGGAGCCTTTGACACAGCGACAATCGAAGAACTCAAATCTCTCCCTGAAGTTAGGAACCCCCTCCTCCACTACAACCCACTACCACTAACCCCCTCTCCCAGGTCCTAGATATCGTGTCCGACTACATCATGACCACCAGTGCCCTGGTGACCCAACCCAACGCCCCCTGGGGCCTCGCCAGCATCTCCTCCCGCACCCGCGGCGCAACCAACTACCTCTACGACAGCAGCAGCGGGCGCGGCACCTTCTCCTACGTCGTCGACACCGGCATCCGCACCACGCACCAGGAGTTCTCAGGCCGCGCACAATTCGGATTCAACGCCGTTGGCGGCGACGACAACGATAACCAGGGCCACGGCACCCATGTTGCTGGAACCATTGGTGGGACTACCTACGGTGTCGCGAAGCAGACTACGCTTATTGCCGTCAAGGTCTTTGAAGGCAGAGAGGGGTCCGCATCTACCGTCATCGCGGGGTTCGATTGGGCGGTCAACGACATTATCTCCAAGGGCCGTCAAGATTCCGCAGTCGTTAACCTGTCTCTCGGTGGTCCCGGGTCAACGGTCTGGGATAACGCCATTACCTCAGCCTGGACCCGCGGCGTCCTCTCCGTAGTCGCAGCCGGGAACGAAAACCAACTCGCATCCAACCGCTCCCCGGCACGCTCACCAGAAGCGCTATGCGTGGGCAATGTGCAGAGTAACGATGCGCGGCGCTCTGGATCCACGGGCTCGAATTTCGGTCCTGCGGTTGATATCTTTGCCCCCGGGACGGGGATCGTGTCTGCGTATTTCAGTTCGGATTCTGCGACGGCGACGCTGACGGGGACGTCGATGGCGGCGCCGCATGTGGCGGGGCTGGTGGGTTATCTGAGGGGCTTGGAGGGCGGCATCAGTGCGCTGAGTGTTAGGGAGAGGGTGTTGGGGTTGGCGACTGAGGGGAGGGTGACGGATGCGCAGGGGTCGGCGAATCTGTTGGCGTTTAATGGGGGTGGACGGTAGTTGTGGGAGGGGAAGAGTGAGATGATTGGGAATATATTATGCGCTGTGTTGCTATAAAACAATAAATACCTATTTCAAATTCCAAACCCTGTTCTGGCAAACGTGCGTTCATCACTCGGTAGGATCCCGACCATCCCGCTTTGTCATCTCCTTCATGTAGTCCTCGTCCGTCTCCAAATCAAACGGCACTGGTCTCGTGAGTGGCAGGAACGGCAATCCCTTGTCCTCGAACTGCTTGAGTCGCCTGGCAGTCATTGGCTTGGACTTGTTGACGCTATAGATCTTGACGCGGTGGCAGGACGAGGTAACGTGGAGATCCCAGTTCCAAGCACTGCGGACAAAAGTGGGTTGTGTCTGGATTTGTTAGTATCAGTCAGGATGAGGGTATGAGAGTAGGAGGTAGTAAAGGGACTCACGTTCAAAGCATCGTCCCAGCACCTGACGCAAAACTCCAGCCACCCCTCTGCATCAACGGGACATTCAAACGACCATGTTCGCCACGCGTGGAAGTACTTCTTACTCAGTCGCTCGTCGGGCACTTCGTACCACACGCCGCCTCCGTCGTTGCTTACTTCGACGCGCTCAGGCCACCCGCTGCCGCTGAATGCCCAGCCGGTGAAAGTAATCTTGCCGTCGTGGATGATGACGTCGTTGTTGACTGGTGTCATGATGGCGGAGGAAACGGGCATGGTCTGGATACTGAAGCCGTTACTGTACGTGACGTTCTGCTTGCCCATTTGCGGCGTGTAGTAGAGGTATTCTTTCATCTGGACGGGCGCCATGGAGGGCTGGTTGATGACGTTGATACGGGTGAGCCATTTGCAGGAGCGGGCGCCAATGTAGCCCATTACTACGACGCGAAGGGGGAATCCGTGGATCGCGGGGAGGGGCTCGCCGTTCATCTCCCATGCGAGTAGGACTTCGTTGATTTTCATCTTGCGCGCGGGGACTGAGACGGCGTAGTTGTAGACTTGGCCCTTTTTGAAGTAGGTGTCTGCGCCGAAGAATTCGAGATGGGCCCCGTCGTCTTTGAGGCCGCCGCAGTATTTGATTACTTTTTTGAGGGAGACGCCGGTCCAGCGCGCTGTGCCGATGGCGCCTTCGCCCCAGGGTGCGTTGATGAGCTCGTCGCCGTCACCGGGGTATTCATGGATCTGCTCGATACGTCGGGTTCCGGAGCATTGCAGACTGACGACTGTCGATTGACGGGGGAAGATGGATTCATCTTGGAGCTCAGCGAGGGTGATTTTCTTGGGGTTGTTGACCAGGCCTTCGACTTCGAAGAAGTATTTGCTAGGGTCGATTTCAGGGATGCCGCCATGATTACGGACAAAGAAGTCGGGGTTCTGGGTGATCTCCGTCTACAGAGGTTAGCCGGATTTCTAGAAGTTCGTGAGGGAACGTGCCTCAACCAGTCGTTTCTGTGGATTCGTTAGTTTATGTCTAAGCATGTGTAATCTGCTTACTCACTCTTGGCGGTTCACCGTTGTATGGGAACTGCAGGACGTGGATCATATCCTCGCTCTTCTCTTTCTTGACATATTCCCATGAGATGTCTGGAAGGTCTTTCAGGGTAGGTCCCATCGCGTAGTGGTAATGTCTGTCCAATCAGCAGGTTAGTCATTAGAGAAATCTATGCAAACAACTCACTTCCATCTTACTCCCTCAAGCACAGGGTTGGTCTTGGGGAGCGGCTCGAATTGAAACTCTGGGGGCTGTCATCGATTAGCAGCATATCGACGCAGACACTGTACTTGGAATGCTGACCACTGGGAAATCGTAGTTGGCCATAATCTCCGCCGCCTTCTTCTTCTTCTCAGGATACCTCTCCCACTCGATATAGCCCTTCCATCCCTCTCGCTCTTCTTCAAACACCGGGACTTCGCCCTTGACCTCAAAAGGCTTGTGATTCGGTTCCGCGGGCGCCATTATAACGTGTAAAAGTAAACAGAGAAAGGGTCCAGCAGCTCTAAACCAACGGTGCCCGTGGGGCGGCTACTCTGGTGCTTTTGTACATTATCGAAGCCAGTACAGATCTAGCGGGTCATGATCTCAGACTGACTGGCTGCTAAATCAAGGGTCGAGTTGGCAGTCAACGAGGCTTGTCACAGCTTGCTGCAGGTATAACCCATGTGTGAGCGGTTTATAGATCTCGTTTATGGCGAGCTGACGAATGAGATCGAGTAGATAGTGTCTAGTCACACAAAGTTGGTAATACAGCCGGTCGTTGAGTGCGTCATTGTGATGGCCGTTAGAGCGTTGTCAAACAGGGGTGCCTCCGCTTAACGGTCCAGATATCGTTAACCCCGAGATCCGATTGATATTTCATCTGCCGAAGTCTTTTGAGACTGTACACGAGGCTTGCGAGCTAAGGTCTAGACACTCGGTTGGAGGCTGTCGCAGGTAAACAGGAATTGTTGGCGTAGATGCGGCTTGCAGATTCATCTCTAGATACATCCTTTGTCAGGTCCTGCAAAAGCTCCCAAATGCGGTCCGATTGAGCGCAAACAAGCAAGCGGCCACTAGCCACCCCTCCGCGTCTTCGACCACGTTCTCGATAAGACAGTTGTAGCAGGGATGGGATTCTCAAGCATTGATCGAGAACGAGCATGCCAAACACGGCAACCGCTCGGCCAAGTGCAGAACACTAACACGCAACGGGGATGGAGTGACGGAGAAATCCAGCTGCCTCGGCTTCCATGCCCGTAACTGCACCTGACAGTGCGACGCGTACTGCTGTCCATGGACTCCACAAGTGACGTTCGTGGGAGTGCTCTCTTGTTGTAGGTTCCTTCAGTATTCCGTGTAGATTCTCTCTACACGTCTTTGGTTAGTTGGAGATAGGAGGCCAGAGCTGAATGATCAACATGATAGAGATTCTCATTGTAGACGTACAAAAAAGGGTATACACAGTTCAAAATACAAACGTACAACAGCGCCGGACCGGTCCGTAGAAGCTCGACATGTATGCCGCTAGCTGCTAGCCACGGCGATGCGCCTAGCACCATAACACCCATATAACGCCGCCTTTCGTGACATGTCTACTGGTAGAACTTCCAGTTGACCTCCTTGCAATCCCATTCCTTCACTGTATCCTTGATTCGTTCCACCATCCAGCCGCTCGTCCACTGCGGATCCTTGTCCTTTTGTTCGACCTTCGCGCCCAGCTTGATGACTTTGCTGAGATGACACTCGCCGTCGCCCTTTGTGGTGTAACGCCACTGTAGACAGTCTTCAACCTCGGTGCAGACCTTCTTGCAAGATTCAGGGTCGTCGGCGCCGTCCTTGACCATGGTGCCAATAGCTTTCCAGTCGATCGTTTCTTTGGGATCTTCTTCTGGCTTATCTCCCTCTTTCTTGCCATCTTTGGCTTCGTCTTTCTTATCACCTTTCCCCTCATCTTTCTTGTCGTCTCGCCGATGCAGCCGTGTCGATTCTGCAGCTTTCTCCAACTTCTCCTTTGCCTGGCGCTCAGCGTCACCTTTCATCTGCTTTTGGCGGCCCTCGGGTGCGACGATCATGGTATCCGAAGCCAGGTTATCCCATCCCTCTATCTGCGTAACTAAGTGCGGTCGTACGTACTCGTCGAAGGCGTCCTGGTAAAGGTATGGTTTCTGCCAGCCGTGCACGTCAGTCCATTTCTTCTGTAGGTCCCAGCTCTTGCTCAGCGACTCGTTATCCATATGATGCCAGGTGACGGCCGGTGCACACCACTGCTTCAGGCTGTAGTCGAGTGTATGAGGCTGCTCGCCCTGAATGAGTGGCCAGGACGTGTAGAGCTCGACTTGCGAATCGGTAAGTGCAGTAGCAAGAACCATATCGCCGCAGCACTCTTTCCCGACGCGCGCCTCCCATTTACTTGCGTAATGCTCGTCGTACGATTTGGCGTATCTTCGTAGAGCGCCCTGCGAGAGCAAGATGCCAGGACCGCGCTGTGCGAATTGCACGTGGTTGACGAAAGACTGTGCGCCGCTGTAGTATGGAATGCGGTAATCCAACCTGTCCGCCCATTGCAGCAGATTCGACCAGCTCAAACCAGTGTCGGCCTCGATGAAGGCGTAGAACCGGGCATGTGGGTTCATCTGGTATGCTTTGTACACCATAGGCAGAATTTTCCACTTGTCCAGCTCCTTTATCTTCTTTTCGTCCGGCTTGTACTCGGGGTCGGCCTTGATGGTCTTGTACTCGCTGAACTCGTCGTGGCTTGACTTTGCTGCAGAACTGATGTCCTGAAGTGCATCGTGGACAGGAATGCCGTCGATCTCGCCAGCGTGGTCGCTGAAGATGGCGAAATTGGGAACGCAGGAGAGGAGACCGCTGAGGTGCGCTGACAGCTTGTCGTGGATCTCTGCTTTCGAGGTCTTGACAATGACCATGACATTGGCAGCATTGCGAACGTCTCTGCAGAATCCAAGCACTGGAGCAACCGATGGTAGAGATTGCGCAACCGTAGAGCTGGAGGCAGCAGTTGTGGACGTCACATTGGCGATAGTGGGAGCTGGAGATGTCTCGATGAGGAGAGTGGTAGGTTTATCAGACACGCTTGCGTAGTTCTTGTCTGCGGCCTTGCTGCTCTCCCTATTCTGCTCCTTGTCGTTCCATCTGCCTCCCTCGTCATCATGTCCAACTGCGCCCGTTTCCTCTGGGCCAGACAGCGACGTGTGTTCTCCACCATAACCTCCCTCCTTGGTCTTGTCGTCCCATCTGTGATCGTCCTCTTGCTTTGGCTGATCTCCATGCAGTGTCGGCGTAGGAACGATCGTGGAGGATATCGCGTGTGACGTCGCGATGACGGGCGCAGGCGCAATTGGATCGTGGACCTTTACTTGGTCGGCAGGGTGTTCGATGATCGGTAGAGAGGGCTCGGCGAGCTGGCGTGGTAGGCCGAAGGTCCAGAGGAAGCTGAGGAGCGAGAAGGTGAGCACGACAACGACGATGCGGGAGGGGGTGAAGTGTGGCATTGCGGCGGTCGTGGGCGCCGAGCTCTGGAGCGGGCCGTCTACGGTAGTCGTCAAAGTTTCCAGGCGCTACATCAGCAGAGAGGTCTTGTTGTCATGGTCGTAGTCAAGCGTCGCGATAATCGTGAGTAGGTGGAGACGTGAAAGGTACGATGCGTAGAAAGGCAGTGCGTGCCGAGCCCCGAACTGGGCCCTCGCCTGGCGCCTCATGCTAAAACCGACTGTCCATGACGCTGCATTCCAGAACATGGAGCATTGGCTGAACGCTGCATTCGGAGCATTCAAGAACGGGGACACGAAGCCTGATATTGCAGAAAACACCGAGTGTTGATCGTTGCAGGGCCGGTAAGACTTGCGGCAATCTCCATGTAGCACGCGACGCGCAATGCAACGCGATTCTTGAGACAAGACGCTTACGACAGCACGTGCATAGGACGAGACAGATGAGAATAGTAGTGGAGTGTATGCGTTGAACATGGTAATCATCGTGGAGGTGCGCTGAACGGTCAGAGTACTGCGAGTGCGGGAACATCCACCTCAACACCACGCCTGAGAGCTGCAAAGAGCGTGCACATATCACCAAAGCTGACCGTTGTGACGTTGAGGAAGGACTGGAGTCGAAGGGACTGGGATGGGGTAAGCGCGTTGGGACATACACCCTCACCGAGTGATGAACCTCACAACCATCTCGGTGGGCGGCGAAGCCTCATACAGATTAGGTGAGGGTTGGCCGCCCATACAAAATCTGCTGGGCGGCGAGGCCTCATACAAAGTTCTGTAGGCGGCCACCGCCCATACAAACAGCGACACCAAACCTCGACTTGTATTTCACCTCGCGCACACGTACTAACACCCAGCCCGTCGCTCTACATGCACTCTTCGTCATCTCCACGCCTCTACGTCTCACCAGGCAATGCCATAGCGACAGGGTACACGATCGGTCATGTTCGGACGGCCATGGTGGTGTGCCACAGCGCTCAGCAGTCAGCAATCCATTGAGTCTGCGCGGCCAGCACACACTCGCGTTGACTTGCAGCAGACATTCGCTTATCTATAGTATGAGGTCGTACACAGCTCCGTGAGTGCAGATGTGAAGCCAATCAGAGGTCCCTGCAGTTTCATCCAGCGGCCATGTATCGGCACCGCAGCTGCGGTTGTAGCATATCCGTAGGTTCAATGGAGGTGAGGTTTTCAGTTCTCGTCCGATCACATGCGAGGTAAGCTTGCAGTGTGCATATTGCATCGCTGATCTGCGGCAAGTGCTCACATCTGCTCCTATCTTCTACAGCGTCTTCAATATCCCGCCCCCAACGCCATTCTCGATGCCGTATCCGACGTGGAGGCTGCTCGCTGCGGTGCTCATTGTTCTGGCTCCTGTTCTGTTCAGTCTTCGCTCTCCGCATGACACATTTGCAGCCTCCCTCAGTAAAAGAGCAGTACTACACTATCCAGATTCGCCAGGCTTCAAAGAAGCAAGTTCGCGATGGAGCGCAGCGGTTCGGCCGGACTACGATATGATCGTTGAGGTTGCAACAGAAGACGATGTGCAGAAGACGGTCAGCATGCCCTCATCAGGTTCAAGCCATGGCTGACTGATGTACAGATCTTACATGCTAACAAACAGCGCAAACCTTTCCTTGCCCTCTCGGGTGGCCATGGAACAGCATCAACCCTTGGGACTCTGAGAAATGGCGTTGGCATCCATTTACGACGAATGAACAACATCACCATCGTTGACGACGGTCAAGCTGCTTTGGTACAAAGCGGTGTGCTGAATGGAGACCTTGCCTCGTATCTCTGGACTCGTGGCAAGCAGACCATGACAACAGGATGTGACTGTGTCGGCTACATTGCACCGATTCTGGGCGGTGGACATGGCTGGTTTCAAGGTCGTTACGGAAAAGCAGTCGATCAGCTCCTTTCCGCGCGTCTGGTCCTCGCCAACGGAACCGCAGTAGCTGTTTCTGAGACAAAGCATTCTGACCTCTTCTGGGCAATCCGGGGAGCTGGACACAACTTCGGCATTGTCACCGAGGTAAAGCTGAAGATATACGATGTGAGAGCTGAGATGGAAGACTGGGCTGCCACCAGTTTTGTCTTCACACAAGATAAGCTGGAAGCCGTTTTTGAGCTTGCAAATACCTGGTTAGCAAGTGCTGATCGACCAGCTACGTTGACGCATTACATCCTGTTCGCATTTAACCTGGAGGTAGACGCTAGACAGGTGAGTCCCAGACTACTGCTGTGAGCGTAACCATGGTGCTAAAGACTGTAGCCAATCATTATCGTATGGATGTACTATCAGGGTAATTCCATACCTGCACAGTACTCAGATTCGCTCAATGCACTTTCCCCTGTAGCCGTCGAAAACAGTGTCACAAGCCTCGTCGATGTCAACAAACATATACTGGCCACCAAAGATGGTGCGTCTTGTGCAAAGGGGTCCGCGCGGACTTTGACACCTGTCTCACTGAAGAACTACAACATCGGCTCAGTTCGCAAGGTCTTCGAGATTCTTTCTGGCGTACCAACCACTTTTCGGACGTCCATTGTCATGCTCGAAGCCTATGCCAACAACCGTGTTCAGGAAGTTGATACCAACAGTACCGCATATCCTGATCGAGATAGCCACATCTTAGTCTCGCCGCTTCTCACCTATCCAGCAAATGCGAGTCTCGATGCCACTGCATTCGACATCGGCTCTGCGATTCGGACCGTGTTAGTGGAGGGCAGCCAGATGGGCTTGGTGGCCTACGTAAACTACGCACGAGGCGACGAAAGTTTGGAAGAGATATACGGATATGAACCATGGAGGCTAGAGAAGTTGAGAAAGTTGAAGAAAGAACTTGATCCGTTTGGACGGTTCAACTTCTTCGCGCCAATCTCGTAAGGATATGAATCCGCGATTCGGAGACAAAGACACGGCAATACTGCCATGAAATTCTACATGGTTTACGAACGTACGGCAGTGTTGGGGTACTACGGCTTATGTACTGTCGTGCTCGCCCACTGTCATAACGCCATTACGCTAGTCCAACTTTGGCACGACAGCGAAGATCGTTGAGCTTATCGTTCCTTGAAACCCATGTCCACGAGTTCGTTCATCCTATCACCAGTAAGTATCTCTGCTGATGGTATCTCCGAGTTGCAGGAACAGCGATCATCGGCGTTACTATCCGAATGTTACCATCAACGTGGATTTGCACGTCAACAGGGTTTGAGAACTGCTAAGTTACTGCTAGTTACCTGTATATAGCTTATCAAATCTTGTCGATTCTTGTCATCTGTTCTCATCCATTGTCACCTTGGCACAAGCCGCAGCTTGCTTCCAGTAAAGCCAATATGGCGGTCCAGCTCTTGACCCAAGCAGAAGGCTACGGCATCATCATCGGTCTTTCAGTGCTCTTCTGTCTCATCATCGTCGCTGCAGTGCAAATCCAGAAGCGCTACCTGTCCGAAGACAGCGATGAGTCCGAGATGTTCATGGTTGCGAACCGATCTGTCGGGACGGGACTGACAGCATCTGCTGTATTCTCCAGCTGGTCTGTCCACTACTTCACTTTCAACATCCAAAGCTTATGAGTCTCAGGATGTGGATCAACGAAAGCGTCTTCGCAGCCGCATACACGTACAAATGGGGCATCGCTCTTCCGATATGGTGGGCAAGCGGCTTGTCCTTTCAAATCGCTCTCATGGCTGTGCTCGGCATCGTTGCAAAGCTTAGAGTGCCGTATGCGCACACATCGCTCGAGATTATGAAGATTCGGTACGGCAAATACGTACACTGGCTGTTTATCCTGCTCAACTTGATCAACAACATCTTTGGTTGCGGAAGCATGATCTTAGCCGGTGCACAGCTGGTCACTGGTATGACGGGGATGCATGTTGTTGCTGCGTGTATTTTGATCCCTGCTGGAGGTGAGTCTTGCTCTTGTTTTCCGAAGCTGCCTTGCTGACTCTGTCGTAGTCGTGGTCTACACGGTTATGGGTGGGTTGAAAGCTACCTTCTTGACGGACTTCCTTCATACTACTATCGCTTTGATTCTTCTGATCTACTTTTCACTTGCTGTGCTCAGCAGCGAGCATATTGGTGGTTTGTCTGGCTTGTACGATAAAGTCAAGGCCAGTGATAACTACATCCCTGGGAACTATGAGGGATCGCTTCTCACGCTGAAGTCAAAAAGCTGTAGGTATATAACAGTCTGGATAGTAGGACTTTGCTAACAGATTCTCAGCCGTTCTGTTCGGTCTCGTACTGAAGTTCGGAAACCTCGCACTTGTACTCATGGACACTGCGTTCTGGCAGAAGTCGTTCGCTTCAGATGTAAAGTCAACAGTTCCCAGTTACATGCTGGTATCCATCGTCATCCTTGCAGTACCTTGGTGTACAGGAACGATCATCGGCCTCAGCGCTCGTGCAATAGAGCACACTCCGATCTGGTTCGACTACCCCAACACTCTTACTCTGACCCAAGTCAACTCCGGCATGGTTATGCCATACGTTCTACGCTCTCTGCTAGGTAGGAGTGCTACAACTGGCCTTCTCGTCCTTGTCTTCATGGCCATCACCAGCACCGTCTCCTCATCCGTAATTGCAGTCAGCAGCATTATATCCCTCGACTTCTTCCGCACATACATCAACCCCAAAGCCTCGGACCGCAAAACCCTATCCGTCAGTCACTGGGGCGTCGTAATCCACGGATGCTTCATGGCCGGCTTCGCGATCATGCTGGAGTACGCCGGTGCAACAAACAACTGGTCAACATACTTCCGACCCATCATCGCCTGTCCAGGTATCATCCCCCTGATCCTAACGCTCCTCTGGTCTCGACAAACACGCCTCGCCGCCATCCTCGCACCAATCCTCGGCCTCGCATCCGGAGTCGCGACCTGGCTCAGTCTCTCCTGGTACTGGGGCGGCGCAATCAACATCACCACGACACAAATCCAGCTTCCAGGCCTCTACGGCGCCTGCGTCAGTTTCTTCTCTCCAGCACTCTACTCCGTCGTCATCTCATTGGTCAAACCGCATAAATTCGATTGGCGCGAGTTCCTACGTATCGATCTCATAGAAGACGAAACGAAGTCCAGCCAGAGCTCTCCGGCAGAAAGCGTAGCGGGTGATAACATCTTAAACGAGTCGAAGGACGCTACCATCCTTGCCCGTGGTAATGAAAAGGGCGAGCATCGGACCCCTATTCACCATATCTCCAACGCGCAGACACCACTCGACGAAGTCGTTCATCCGTTCGACGAAGAGACACTTCGGCATATAAAAAGATGGTTCAAGATAGCGAGTGTGTATTTCGTGGTCAATGTGCTGACTACGATTGTACTGTGGCCGATGCCGTTGTACAGGGATTACATCTTCACAAGATCGTTCTTCGATGGGTGGGTTTCGATGGCGATTATCTGGCATTTTGCAGCTATGTTTGCAGTTATCGTGTATCCGGTTTGGGATGGGAGACATGCGATTGGGAAGGCGATTAGAGGGATGAGAGGGGAGTCTGGACAGAGGTAGTGCGTTGTGACGCGGGTGGAGATGGAGCGTTATGAAGTTAGATTTACTCTCGGTCGAGACCGATGTCGTGCAAGATGCAGTGATCAATCAATCAATCAATCATCCAAAATTCGAGCTCTCCTCCGACACTAATCAATGTCTCATCCTATACCCCTTCTCCAAAAGCCGCTCCGTCATCCCCCCAAAGCTCGCCCTAATACCTAATACCAACCTCATTCCCATCATCCTCCGGCATCTCAGACCCTACATTTCGCAACCTCACCTCAACCATCACAACCTCAGCTGTACTCCTAAACGCAAACAAACTCACCAAATCATAGTACGGAAACGGCCAAGGCGCCTCAACCCTATTGACAAACGAGCACGGCGGCGTGGTACGATGCCAGCGCTCAGGCGCAAAGAACTGTTTGATAAGATGACTGGATTGAAACACGAAGCGAGGGTTTTTATACCACGCCTCAGTCAGGTCCTGAAACGTGTATATCGACCTACTTGTACACTATGGTACGGTCCAATTCTGGTAGCAGTAGATCCGTCTGAGTAGGGCTTTGATACTCGGCACAATTAGAGATTGTAGTCATGGTCTTGCCTCTTTACTCACACCAGGAGATCCCTACATTCGTTCTTTTTGGTATCCATGGACATGGTTTGAATTAGATGTCACAGAGTTGCGATTGTGCAGTTGACGTTTGAGCATGGGATTTGTGAACAAGTGAGGAATCAACCAGGCAACCGCCTTGGCAGATGCAGGCCTTTTTTCTAGGGTACGAACGTTCCGTTACTTGACAGGGATTTAGTACCAACTGATGAACACACACATCTCTCACAACCGGCTCTGAATCTTCTCAAGCGTATCGCCCATCGCGTACTCGTTCCGCACAGTCTTGGACCTTACTTTGTCACCGTCCTCATTTGTCACATATCGAGCTTCAACCGCAGGGTTGTAATCAAACTGACTAGCCTTCTTCACCTCCTCATCGCTCATCTTGACAGCCTTTTGACCATCAGCGCGCTTGTACACTGTAATGACGACAGCTCCACCTAATCCCAGATTATGTTGGAGCGCAACGTCTGGTGAATTGGCCAACCTGTTGTTTGCCCAGCCTCGGAGCTGCCAGGTCAACTCCGCGCATTGTGCCAGACCTGTCGCGCCGAGAGGATGGCCCTTGCTGATCAGTCCACCAGATGGGTTCACGATGGGTCCTTTTCCGCCATAGGTGATGTCGCCGTTGCGGACCATCATGTGTGCTTTTCCAGACTCGCTGAAACCTAGACCCTCCAAAAGGATCAACTCGTTTGCGGAGAAGCAATCGTGTAGCTCTGTGACCTTGACGTCTTTAGGGCTGATTCCGGCCTCTTTGAAAGCGGCTTGTGCGGCACGCTTGGTCATGTCGTATCCAACAAGGTCCATGGAGGATTTGGAGTAGAGCTGAGGAGAATCTGTGAGCAGACTCTGGCCTGCCATCAAGATTGCCTGGCTTTTCAAGTGTGGTCGTGCATCCAAGAATTTCTGGCTAACGATCACGGCCGCTCCCGCGCCATCACTCGTAGGGCTACATTGAAGCTTCGTCAATGGATAGTGGATCATTGGTGATTGTTCAATCTGCTCCAGGGTGTACACGTCTCTGAATTGAGCGTATGGGTTCTTTCGGCTGTGCTCGTGTGAGATTCTGGCAATCTCGGCAAAGTCGCGTGCCTCAGCACCGTACTTCTCCATGTACTCCTTTCCGGCATTAGCAA
Source organism: Neodidymelliopsis sp. IMI 364377 (assembly GCA_027946375.1). Taxonomy (NCBI): domain Eukaryota; kingdom Fungi; phylum Ascomycota; class Dothideomycetes; order Pleosporales; family Didymellaceae; genus Neodidymelliopsis; species Neodidymelliopsis sp. IMI 364377. Next base: position 29,695 of record JAPEUT010000054.1, on the reverse strand, counting down.
AGTACTGGGCGTTAGGTGGCGTCTTGTCAACACCACGGGTATCAGCCATCATTCGCATAGACAGGCCCATTGGTGAAGGTCTATCGCTCCAGGTTGATTTGATTGACCCCGGTTGCATCTGCTCGAATCCTATCACAAGAGCACAATCGATCGCGCCGTTCTTCACTAGAGTCCGTGCCAGATGTAGGCCAGTCGAGCCTGTCGCACAAGCGTTATTGGTGTTGTAAATGGGAATGCTGACGTTCGTGAATACCTGCTCACAACTTTTAGGTGCTGGATAGAACTTACGTGCTCATGCCAAACTGATAAAAGACTCGTTGCCCGCTTGTTGTGTCGCCGTAACAGTAGCACGCTACACCTGTCTCCACGTCATCGTAGTTGATTTGTGCATCTAACATTGCCTTCACGCCTGCTTCGTATCCCATCTCCGGGTAAGCTCTGGTTTGGCGCGGCTTGATGAACTTGGTGATGCCAACACCGAGCACATAAGCTGGGACATTGTTCTTTGGTGCCATGGTTGTTTGATTAGAGTGATGAGAGGTTGGGTTGAACAAGCACGCGAACTGTATTCACAGTCGCGAGATAGGCTACATGTTGTAGGTGATGGTGAGCTTAGGGCAAGTGCGGGCCGAGGTCCAGCTTCCCCACCTTTCGCTTCTACGCCTTCTACACAATCGAACTTTCGACTCGCTCACCAGCCTCGTCCACACTGCGACAACCACCGTACACTGACTGGTCGCTGTCACGTTCCTGTCTCAACTGGTTCTTTGCCGAATACAACGCCAAGTGCCAAGGGAGAGTAGGAAATGAACGAACGCATTGACAAAGTTCATCGGCGTCTTCATCGGCGCCTTCGTCACACCTGTCCATCTGGATTTACCCTTCGCCACTGACTCGGATGACAGTCCAGGAATCTGGGTGACCCCAGAGCCACTCTTATCCAAGTCAACACTGTAATAGTTGCCTGCAGGGCTCAACCTCTGCGAGTACGAACAGCGCGCTGTCATAGTTCCTGCTTTTTCTTATGTCATTTCTTTCATGCCTTCGCAATCTGCCTTCTCTAGGAAAACGTGGTAGCCGCGCGCGTCGCGATGCGTTGTTCATGATCTCTACCGGGTCTTCAGGCTTCTAGATCAACATCAATTTCTTCACAACTCGATCGTTTCTTCCTAGTGTCGTCATCTTCTTCTGTCACTATCCTCTTCGCAAACCCAGAGGCTGTTTGTGTGTTGAAAACGTCCCTGCGTGCAGAACCGCGTGGTGTTGCAGGCTGTCGGATGCATCGTCATGAAGCGCAGACCACAAGCTCGCAGCGAGTCGTTTCACCTCCAAAAGGCAGAAGCACTGAGGTCATTTTTGTTTCTAATCGACCTGTTGACAGCTCACGAGATTATCAGGACAAACGTCTCCTGCGGCAATGACTGGGCCGTGCATCTCAAACGAAACGACCATGACCCACCACGACTTCCGAAACGCACTTGCCGTCCCGATAAAGTCCCGACCACGAATCAGACTGACCATATTCAGCGTTACGGGGCCAAGCATTTCCGATCTCCACAGAAGTTTCGGCCACTTGCGTGGCATTTAATCAACCTCCCGCGCTGGTGTCGGCTCCTTCGAACGGGTTTGACATGTGTAGCGCAGCTGGAGAACCACGTTCCTGGATCGCATTGTCCAGATGCCGGGATCCCGCCCTCGCGAGGCTGCACCAAGTGCTTGTTTGTCGGAACAAGGCTGGCGTGAAGGATTTGATCCTGGACACGGTAGATTGAGGGTTGCTTGGGCCCGCCATGGTGAAGACTCAGTGAACATACATAACCACTTGCTGTACCTCTTACAGTCGAGCATCAACTTGCTTGCATTCTTCACTCTTTTCTTCGTTCATTCTTTCATTCTTTTGCCTTTTGCAGCCTCGACGGCTTTGCCATTCTTTCTGTAGGCCGTGCCTAACCCACACTCATTCCTTTGAACAACAACAACAACTTTGTCAAAATGGCACGCTCTTTCATCCTTTCCACGGCGCTCTTCGCGCTCCAAGCTGTTGCACAAACCTCATCCCCCTACACCGATGCTAAGACCGGTATCGACTTCCGCGGATACACTGATGCCAAGACTGGCTACACATTCGGTATTGCTCTGCCTGAGAACCCTACCACCGACTTCATCGCCCAGATCCAGGCACCTATCACCAATGGAGGCGGTTGGGCAGGTTTCAGCATGGGCCAGTCCATGACCGGCAACTTGTTGGTGGTCGCATGGCCCAACGATGGCGAGGTCGTTTCCTCGTTCAGGAAGGCAACTGGCTACACCAACCCTGCAACCACTACTGGAGACTTCACGATGAACCCCATCCCTGACGGCACATTCGTCAACGACACAGCTTTCTCGTACACTTTCCTGTGCAAGAACTGCATCAGCGACGATGTTGCTACCGGTCTTGTTATCTACGAGTCTCCCAGCACCAACATCATGGGCTGGGCTTTCTCCGACGACCCTCTTACTGACCCCGCGACTGCTTCTTCTACCCTGACCTACCACACTGCCGGTTTCGGTGCCTTTGGACTGCCCATGTCCAACGCCACCAGCGCCAACTTCGAGACCTGGGCGGCCATGGCTGTCGAGGGCAGCACTGGTTCTGGTTCCGGCTCCGGCTCTGGCTCCAGCAACTCGACCACACCCATTAGCGGCGGCAACTCCACCACCCCTGTCACGGGTAACACCACAGCTACGGTTGGCAACGCTACTTACGACTACATCGTCGCCGGTGCTGGTCCTGCTGGTATCATCGCTGCTGAGAGGCTCGCTGAGAGCGGTGCCTCTGTTCTGCTGATTGAGCGCGGCGGTCCCTCGTACGGATTCACTGGCTACACTGACAACATGTCCTGGAACGACACTGTCTCCATGTACGATGTCCCTGGATACGGCTACTACCTCAGCGATGTCGGTTCGCCCGCTTACTGCGACGACACTGCGGATATGGCTGGTTGTCTTCTCGGCGGTGGAACCGCTGTCAACGCTATGATGTTTGTCAGGCCTCAGGACAGGGACTTCGACGATAAGTGGCCCACGGGCTGGAAGTCTGCTGATGTATCTGCTGCCGCTGAGCGCGTCTGGGAGCGTAACCCCGGACAGACCTACGGCAGTGAGGACGGCAAGCGCTACAACGACGAGTCCTACGACGTCCTTTCCAAGTTCTTCGCCGCTCAGGGCTGGGCTGAGACAGATTTCATCAAGGACCCCAACTCCAAGACTGACGTTTTCGGCCACCCCCCATGGAACGTCGTCGATGGTCTCCGTTCCGGACCCGTCAGGACCTACCTCCCCCTCGCCCAGAAGCTCGACAACTTTAAGCTCATGATGAACACCAAGGTTATCCGTGCTGTCCGTGAGGGCACATCGGCTACTGGTATCGAGATCGAAACCGCTGACGGCCAGCGCGTCATCTACAACGTCAACGCTGGAGGAAGCGTCATCCTCGCTGCTGGCTCCATGTCTACTCCTCGCATCCTGTTCAACTCTGGTATCGGCCCTGCTGACCAGCTCAAGATTGTCCAGTCCGGAAGCAGCGGTGTCACTCTTCCCGATGAGGCTGACTGGATCGACCTCCCTGTCGGCGCTGAGATCAAGGACCACCCCATCTTCACCATCCAGTTCACCACCAGCACCAACATGTCCTCGACCGCAAAGACTGTCCTCACTGAGCCTGACCAGACCGACGTTGATCTTTTCGCCAAGGGTTCCGGTATCCTTGCTCAGTCTGGTCAGCGCCTCAACTGGTGGTCTTCCGTCACAACCTCCAAGGGCAACGAGATGTTCTTCCAGGGCACTTGCAACGGACCTTCAGACAACACCATCCAAATGAAGGTCTACCTGACCCACGGTGCTCAGTCTGTCGGCGAGCTTGGCATCACCGCCGAGGGCGCTACCGAGTTCATCACCAACCCTCACATGACCTCTGAGGAGGACACTGAGGCCATGACCATGATGATGGACCGTCTTCTCCAGATGACCAGCGGCTCCAACTCCACTCTCAGCATCGTTGCGCCCACCGGCGTCTCCAACGTTACCGCTGCTGATCTGATCAAGACCTTCAAGACTGGTAGCCACTACGTCGGAACTGCCAAGATTGGAACCAAGGGTGACGCTGGCGTTGTCGTCGACACCGACACCAAGGTCTACGGCACTGACAACCTCTTCGTCGTCGATGCTTCGATCCACCCCGATCTGCCCACTGGCAACACCCAGGCCATCGTCATGGTTGCTGCCGAGGCTGCCGCTGCCCGCATTCTCGCTCTCGGTGGCAGCAACGCTACTGCTCCTGCGACCGGCGCGACCTCTGCCGCTGCTGAGGCCACCAGCATCGCTTCAGTCACTCCTGTAGCTACCAGCATCGCTGCTGTCCCTATCGGAACTGGCTCTCCCGCCGTTTCTTCTGCTGCTCCCGTTGGTACCGGCTCGCCTGTCGTCCCCACCGCGTCTCCTGTCGCCCCTAGCCCTGCTGCTTCTTCTGCCCCTGCCGCCTCTGCGCCTGGTGCCTCTTCTCCTGCCGAGTCCGCCCCCGCTGCCCCTGCCGAGTCCTCTGCTCCTACCACTGCCGAGTCCTACGGTCGCTGCGGTGGTACCGGCTGGACTGGCCCCACTCAGTGCGCTGAGGGTTGGACATGCACCAAGCAGAACGACTATTACAGCCAGTGCACCAAGGGCAACGCTCGTCGTGCGCAAGGCGCCCCCGTTGTCCGCCGTGACATCAAGAAGCTCAACCGCGTTGCTCAGAAGGCCAGCTTCCTCGACTCGTACTAGACATCACTACGTGAGACGAAGGCGCTGATGGAGCATGTGAAAACTGCCTTGTAGATTTCCTTGTATATACTAAAATTTCGATTCTGTTCATATCACCTGTCCCGTTCAAACTATACCCTTCGTGTGAAACCTCGTGAACTGCAGTCTGTGTTGCTACATGAATCGCTAAGGTCTCAACCCTTCAACATGACATACAATCGCGTCCAAAAGAAAAGAAAAATCCGCACCTCAGCTCCACACCAGTGAAACCACTTGCTCACACCTCGAGCATAGTACCCAACCACCCCTAACACTCATATCAAACCCAGGGACAACTCTTCTTCTCCTGGCTACAAGCATCCGACACGCGAAGAGCTTAGACCTTGAATAACTAACATCCGCATCCATTTGCGCCGAACGTCCACGTCCACGACTAACCACTAAGAGGGCGTCCGGAGCATAACGCCCCGACCAATCAGCGCGCTTGGAAATACTTCGCCGTCATCGATTCCGCGCGCAGATTTCAAGGATAACCGAGGGTTATGCAGGAGGGAACGAGTAAGCGTTGTAGAAGAAAGCTGGGCGAGTTTTCATGCATAGTTGGGAGGCTGGGGGATGGAAATCCGAGAAGTGCATGTGACGTTGTAGTGGTTGGCGGTAACACCTATGTCATTGATACGAGTGACTGGGGTTACAGTGACTCACTGGTGGACAGTCATGGGTTGCATGGAAGAATGCAAGAAGAAGCGATTTTGATTTCCCCATGTGTGTTGGGCAAGTCTGTAGGTGTGCACAGTGGTTTAGTCTTTGTTTTGGCTCACTGGTTGGGTACGATGTAGGTATTTGTGAATGCAAGTCTTTTCAGTCGGACTCAGTGGGGTTGTTACTTCGTTTTCATTATTGTTACATTATTAGGCAGCTTTGAACGGTTCGGTCGGATTATGCGTTTCGACTCCCTTGCACTGTTGTTGAGCGTATTCGCTTGTTTCCTTGTTTCCGCGTCTCCCACGATATGAGTATTTGCTATCGCGTGCACGGTGCTTGTGCATATCTCTCCGTTCGCGTTGTCTTCCATAATTTCGTCCTTGCATGACTCGTGGAGATCGCGATCGATGTAGCATCACTGGGTCGTTTCCGTTGTTATAGAGATTACTAAACTCGAATCCGAACGTAAGAATCCGCGTTACTTACGTAGCCTCTGATTGAGGGGCCGAGAGACCAATTTGGTAGATCACGAAAGGTTGCCTGCATATCGTCAGGGTTGAGAACGTGATGTTTGCAGATTTGGTAGAAGAAAATAGCAAATGTACCTTTGCGAGATCACATAGATCCAGGACACTTGCCTCATTCTTATTGAGAAGGGCTTCCTCCGCGGCGAAAGACCAGTCACATCGCAATGTGTTGCTCATGTCCAATAGCCATTCCATGCGTTCCTGCATAGCTGGGATTTGCACAGTGAGCTCACGGAAGGCCGGCCAAGGAACATAATCCACTATGCTGATGTGCGGCATGAACAGTTGGTTGGGCCTAGTTCAGGGACTTAGTACAGCGTCTACGGTTTCCGATCTCCTGAACATCTTACGTTGGGCGAAGCCAGTCTGGTATCATCTCGTATGTTTCTGGAGATGGAGAGATCATCCAGCGCATCAGGTACCAGAACAGATACATGTATGCAAAGCACGTGAAATTGTTTCCTGTAACGAAGTCGGGTCAGCTCCTGTATGACGTGTTATGATACAGATACCATTGTATGAAAGAGCCTTGCGCTTGGGTTGTAGAACGTACCCTTCAGCATCATGCTATGGACCATGCCAGCTGCCCACTTTGACAGAATGCCTGATGCGTTGAACTTCTCCTCGTCGAAGAGAGCTGCGATGTTTGGATGAGTTTCGAGGACAAGCTTCAATGGAGCACCAGACTTCAGTAGGGCCGACGCTTCCAGAAATATACCCGGAAAAGCAAGCTTAACAGAGCCGGGATCAGGCTTCGTGTTAACAGGCATCATCGCCCATGTAGGGACGAAGAGATTGTTGATCTGGCTGTCCTGAACATCTACTGGATAGTTGTTGGCTCGTACGCTGTTAGAAAAAGGCAGGTTGCCGAAAAGGTTCCGCAGTTTGAGATTTGGGTGTATCCTGATGGTATTCACCATGGGCTGGCGACAAACCAAGTGCGTGAAGTAAAGCGATTTTCCACTCTCGCCCTTATCCGGTGATGGCATGCGACTTGCAGATATATCCATTGGGGATCCTGCGGGTTGTATACCATCCTCGAACAACAGCCTCGGGTCAAATGTCTTGTCTAAGTTAGAGACCGTGTCGTCTTCGTCCTTGTTCTCGCTGGCAGCAAGGAGGAAGTCCTGTCTGTCAAACAGGAGTGATAGGAATCGGCGCTCTTCAACTGAGTCGTCAGCCTCGCTGGAGGTGGTTGCGGGGCGAATTTCTTGTTCTGTCGATCGTAAGGATGTGACAGTTGAGTCAGGGTTCGACCAGCTTGGACGGTATTCTGAGGACGTGTAAGAGGTGCTTGACTTATGGCGTAAAGATGGAGGTCGAGCGGCAGCTCTTGATACAAATATCGGGTCTTGGCTCATAGTACTAGCAGACGAGCCTGCAGAGTCCTGAGCCTGTGAGCTGATTTGGAATTACTACACTGCAAAATGCAAGATGCATAAGGGAATGTTGATCTTCACATACCTTGATGGATTGCTTGAAGAAATCGAAGAAGTGGTCGCAGGTACGGACTTTGCGACATCTTCTACGCGTTCTCCCAATCTAAGTCGTGCAAGTAACGTTGAAGCCTGGATATCGCTGCCTGATCGCAAAGCATTGATGACGCGCTCCATCTCTTCGGCTTTGCTGGACAGACCATCCCTTTTCAGCAGTTTCATACGCTCAGCTCTGGATACGCCTTCTGCTACATCGTACTGGCACACGAAGTCATTGTCTCTACATCGCGTGCACCTCGGCCTGATGCCGTCGCACTGGCAGGCTGTAAGTCCTTGATCTCAGTCCGATATGTTCAGAGGCGCAGAACTCACCTTGGCCTTGCCACTGCGGCATTGTACGCACGCAACTGCAACGGCCTGGCGCCTCTTCCTGATCCCTGGAGCTGAACGTTGCTCACCCGGTTCGTCTGAAGCAGGCGCAATTGCTTTCCACCGTTCTGGAGGATCCATCGCGTCCTTTGTGGCCTTTCAGGACGAATATCCCCGCTTAAGTGGATCAGCGATTGGGTCGTCATGGATCTGAATGTGTTCTAGGCGGCTCGAGTTCGGTTTTGTTGATTCTCAACGCCAGGCAGACCCCAATTCAGTCGCAACAAGAGGACCGCAGGCGCCAACGTGAAGGAGCACTGACGTCGCCAGGCACTCACTATGAGAGGATAAATCTATGAGCTTGTGAAATCTTGGTAGAGATTTCTCGAAGGTTGCTCGGTAAGAAACACCGACGAGACTGACTTCCGGAGATGTTGCCCCAGCCAATGAGAAGCTCTCATAGCCCCAGAGAAGCGTACCTTTCTTTTCAAAACATAGCGTAGCCAGGCGCATCTGTTACATAAAGAGAGGAGCGCTCGCAACTTTCAAGACTCTGAGCCTGTGAGAGAACAGCCCACAAAGCCCGGAGCAGGCTGGCGTCTGCCGACAGAGGACGCCTTCACCACGTTGCTTTGAGCCACACCTACACCAGCGATCCCAACAGCCGGTAACTAGCATAGTCGGGTGTGCCGGCAACGGGGGTTTGACGTTCTCTGAGTAGATAAGCTCGGTTTTTGAGAAGCTGGCATGGTGCATGTGGTCCGCAGAGCATATGAGGTGTAGCCCCGATTAACCCCCCATTTTGTGTTAAGCCTCTCTCATACAATCTCTACCCACCTCATATCTCTTAACTCGACGTCCTCCCGGCCTGTCATAGCTGGCAGTCCTCATTCTACAACGTGGGAAGTCTACAACGAGATGGTGATGATGCGCATCAAAACCCTAGAGATACGTGATCATGCCGAAGAGTCAAAAGAGTTGGATCTGATTACAACTGGGAAGTGTTGGCACGGGCGCGTTGGGGTAGAGATCGAGCTATATCATCTAGATATGACGTCACTCTTCTATCCGGTGAGCTCCAAGGACGTCAATTTTCTGCCGCAATATCTCAGTGCAAAGTATGTGGCGACCTACCTCAGCATATCGTCGTTGAGGTGTAGCATGTGTTGAAATACTTAGCTAGATTAGACACTGCCACCGTCGTTATTAAAGAAGCTATAAGTATCTATGGTGTTGAAAAAGGGTATAATTATAGGTCGTAATGTCAAGAAGGAGAAGTGAGTGGGAGTTACAAGCTAAATATGTCCTTACCAAGGTTAGACGTCATTGCGAACGCATACCGTACAGACCTATCAGGCGTATCGAAGGTCGCCCTTCTCTTTCTCGGATTCGCCCGAAATGACATCCACGAGGAGCTCCTCCGAAAGCTGCTACGTCAGCAAGCTGTCACAATAACATCACCAATTAGCACAGACCCTGCGGAAACACTTGTAAATCAGAGTATACTACCGAGAAGTATGGTCCTCAGCGTCTTGTGGTTTTTGTAGATGAGGGAAATGTATCGTCGCGGCTCAAAAGCGACACAAACGATCGTGATCGGCAGAACAGGAAGGCGAGATGCACGATCTATTAAGGTAGGGTCGATGAGCGTCCAAACATGCGATCACTATCCCCCACACGCTGAGAATCTCAACAGCCTCGACAGATTCAGCTGCTTTTTCCGATTTGGCCGATTTGTGCACAGATGCAACCATCCCTTTGCTAGCAATCGACGTTGTACATAGGCACCTTTCTGGACCAGGACAGCAAATCGCATCAAAGCTACGAGCCTCCGCCTTCAGTATCAGTCATGCAATGGCATCTATTACTGCCACTGCACGCATCTCTGTGGCAAGGAGTCTAGACAGCTTCATAGAAGCCATTGCGGCACACGCTGTCCGTCTCGTACTTGCGACTATGAGCGGTTGAAAACAAATACCTGACAGGTCCGCGATCCAGTCTGACCATGTTGGTACAAACTAGACTCATTCCTGTTCATTATTTGATAATTGCAACTTCGTACACATTGCATGATGGTTCATGGCAGACAGATAGGTCACGTCTCCACGGATAGCTTACACGCGTGGTGGCGTCTCATTCAGGGGCAACATGGCACGATCAATCCACCCAACGAGGTCGCATGCCAACAAAGAGATGCCATCGGAACTGCTATCACCTATTTTGTGTAAGTCTGTCACTCAGGTATGTTGCGCGTGGAGAGGGCTTCTGATGGCGACGATGGAGCAGCGCTCGAAGCGAAAGCTTCGCCACTCGCTTTTCCCCCGCAATAAGACGCCCACAGTCCATCGCTCTTCATACGTCTGACGCTCCACAGAACATTGCCAATACTGCCAATACTACTGGACGGTGCGAGCGATAATTGCAAATCGAAGTTGCAGAGATGACTGCTGGTACGTCGCAGGGCTGAAGGATATACCAGCAGCGTCGAGCTGCCACCAGGAAATTCTGTACAATCCACCTCCGTGGTCATTCCAGGACAGCAGACACTGTCCGAAACTATCATTGCCATTGAAACTTGGCACAGTCACAGTAGACAGAGCTTCGAGACAAACTCGGAATACCGACCATTATGGTGTGGTGGTGGTGAAGAGCTGCGGTAGGAGCAGCGAGATTTATAGCGTCTGAGCTTACCTTCACCGTGAGAGCAAACAAAACAGGTTATCAAAACAAAACACCGGCTTCGCTTGAAATACACACACATGATCCTCTTTTTCGTCAAATCGTCAAACACAGCAAACAACTCATCTCTCCATCGCAAACGGCACAACATGGAAGACCCTCCAAAAGAAGCAAACCCAATGTAAGAAGCTCCAACTATCCCCCAACCCAATGCCCACAAGACCTCAGTACTCTGCGCAACAAGCACGAGTCACCTTTGCTGCGCCTACCCGGCGAGCTACGTAACCACATCTATAAGGCCATTCTCGGAGGCAAGCAGATTTCTATCATGCGTCCTCGCGTCTACAGCGCCGATGTAACTGGTTCCTATTTCCACGACCCCGACGACGTTCCAATTCGCAGACTACTCCACCTGACCGAGGTCTGTCGCCAGACCCACACCGAAACCGAGCTCTTCATCTTCCAGCTGAACGAATTTCGCATCGCTGGCGACCACAACATGGAGTTCTTCATCAACGCCTTGTCGGAGAAGCATCTTGGTGCTATTAGGACTTATGTCTGGCCGCGCAAGTGTGGGATGGTGAAGGATGATATGCTGTCGAAGTTCACCGGTCTTGAGCGTATCGTCTTGCAGGTGCATCCAGAACCGATCGGTGGCGACGACTTTTACGTGCCGGTGAACGCTACTGAAAAGGTCATCCGCTGGTACCGCGAGAGGCAGATGGTAGCTAGGGGTAGAGTCAGGGCGTGGGAGGACAAGGGCATTACGATTGAGAACTTCAAAGAAGGTTGATTCGTCAGTGGGCTTCGCAGACTCAGAGGGCAGTAGAGCATGCTCTATGGGCGCGCCCTGGTCTTTCCCCGATACTTGCATTAATACACATATACGAAAGGACAATGGGGAGGAAAAGGTGAATAAATTTCGCTTATACAGACCTAAAACGCCGCTTGGTATCGAACTCGCTAATTCTAACATGCGCTTCATGATATCGACCATTCTAATGACTGCAAGGAAAGGCTAGAAGACATAGGGAAAATGAGATCCACGCTGTACTTCACAACTTAGCGACCACCAACCATCTCAACATCTGAAGCCTCATCCATGCTCTTCCCTCGTGACGACGTCTTTCTCTGGCTCTTGTTCCTGTTCTTGCCAATCGTATTGCCAAGCGCAGGGAAGCAATACCCAGGGTGAAAAATGGTGAGTACAGCAACACTCATAACAATCATCACACCCTCGAGGATGATGAAATCCGTCTCGTTGCACATCAGCTCGCTCCCCCAGCCACCACTCAGCTCCGGAATACGGTAGACGCATCGAATGAAGATGCCAAGGTATGCGACACCGACAGCGAACATGAAGCATCGGAAGGGTGTCGAGCGGAATAGCGCCAGGGACTCGGGTGAAAGCTGGTTTCGGCGACGGTGTGTGCGGAGCGCGTACTCAGTGAGCAAACATCCGAAGATAGCGAGGATGACGACCTGGAAGATGACACCCGCCAACATCATGTCGGTACCGATGTCGACTGTCTTGGATCCTGCATCGCCAGCTGAGGCAAGACCACCACCTGCACCTTGGAGGATCAACGAGATGAGATCACCCGCGATGAAGATGTATGTGTACCACCCCGGACGCAGTCTTGACCAAGACTCTCCGAAATTGATGACGATGTGCTTGAGCGTGATGTAGATACCTGCAGCAAGGAATGCAGGGCTGATGATGAGGCAACAAATCTGGGTCATGAAGCCTGTGTCATTAAAGATGTCGTTGTACCTATGTTGACAATCAGCCACAATCTTACATGCATGCCAGCGGTAGGTGCTCGAATATCAGGTAGTGAGACGGGTGAGTAGCTTACATCATGATTCTGCCGCCGTAACCGACGGCCTCACCGATGCAGCCCAGACAGAGTGCAATCATGAAGGTCCAGGTCTTGTAGCGAATACCCTGGACGAGCTGGATGATGAAGCAAAGCGCGAAGAAGGCGGTAAAGAACGCATTCGCGCCGAGCGAGGGAAGGTAGCCGTAAAGGGTACCTTCGATTGTACATTCGACCTGATAGCCTTCCCATTCCACGATCTGTCCAATACGAAGGCAGCCTTCTGGGTTGGGAGGCGCGACGGTCATCGTGAGAGTGGAGTGTAGGTTGATTGACGAAGCAAGAATAGCCGTAGATGGAATCTGGGGTGTTGCAGCGATTGTGGGGAGTGATCTGGAGAGGAGACTGGTAGGTACGACTGAAGTTGCGATTGTGAAAAGCTGACGAGGTGAGATGCAGATGCCTTATATGTGTGGAAGTGTTTACGATGCAGTCACAGCAATGTCTGTTTTGCTAATTTTATTGCATTGCGACCACGTAGTGGAGACTCGTACATGCTTGCGGCCGTACATTTGCTATCTCAAAAGGGTTCGAAACGCGGTGCGATTGGTACGCTCGCACTCCAGGTCGGACGCCTTAGACTGACACGGGGGAGTTCAATCCCGACTTTCGCGTTTTGGACTGGAACAGGTCTAGTGCTGCCGCAGTATGGATCCTGTAGCGTTCATGCCGCTCAATGATTGGTCTGTTCGCATCTACAGTAAGCGAGCAATCGTACTGGGGCGGCGGAGCAACACAGATGGAAGGAAGGGGGTAAGTGCGAGTCACAGGGCGGAAGCCAATGCTCAGTGGGAACGAGGGAACGATGTGACAGAGCGGGATCAAGATTGCACCGGCCACGAGTGTTCGTGGGCTTAGCTTCACCGGAACGCTGACTGCGGCCAATAAGATGTGCATCTACACGCTGTTCAGGGAAGCGGACCAGTCGCGTCAAGTTGATTCTTGCACGTTTGGCATCCTAGGCGTGTGGCTTTGGGGTGCTTGTCTTGACGTGGCCTGAGGCTGGAGTGCACTGCCTGGCCGCCTGAAGAGTCGGACTCGGCGGTCCTTGTGTGCTGACCACCCGAACATACCAAAGAGGTCAATAATGCGCAGAACCTCTCAAGATGTCATCAATCTGCGGGCCTGCGTACCGCATTCCAGGTCTGCAGTGGTATCTAGATCTTGGTGCGGGTGTTGATGGGGTTGGATCAGAATACGGCGGTGCTGCATCCAACGGGCTTGTAAGACCCGCCGGCATCCGGGCCTTTGAGGATCTAAGACGAGAAGTTCCTTCAGCCTTTTACTCGTGGATCGGAAGTGTCATGGTAGGATTCGGTCCCTTGTTAGATGGCTTCGAGTACTGAGCCACTGGTCCTGGGTCAGAGAACACAACCCTATCTAGCAAACTCTTCAAACGCTTCGTTCGCAGCCACGCAACCATGAACATAATGTCTGATTTAGCCTGAATGTAGGATGATATGTCGGTTCTCACCATGAAATGCGTCAGTCAGTCAGTAGTGTGCGCATTTTCATGTAACACGACATGACGAAAATGCTCAAGGCAGAGCTGCACAAGCCTGCCAGAATCAAGAGCTCAGGTTGAGAGACGCCAGCCATGTATGGAAACAAGAAGTTTCTTGCGACCTCAGTTTGGAAACGCCAATGTGAGCGGCTGCTGGCGGTCGGTATCGATGACGTCAAGGATAAATTGAGAGTGTTGACTCCACCTCCGGACCTAGCTATATGATAGTGTGAGGCGGTGATATATCGTGTCGTCGTTTCGTGGATACGAGGAGTAGAATCCGAAGATGGATAACTAGTTGACAGAGATGCAGGGCAACGCGACTCATATCAGCCTGGGAACAGTCGACGCACCGGGAAAGAAGTCTCCGAAAGATAGAGTAGAAACGTCTGTGGAGCCAGTGCTTTGCTCAGCTAGCTGTGGCTTGGTCTTGATGCACCGTCGACGACATGTCGGCTCTCCACGAGAAGTCCGATATCGATTTGTTGAACTTTGCATTGGTGTTGACAGCCTCAGGTGGCAATGGCGTGCGCTATCGCTCGCTTCCTTCCCCTTTTACCCCGCAGTTGCGCGCTGCTGTCAGGCACGTTTTCGGTGCCTGCCCTGCGTCTTGAACATGGACAAAGAAAGACACGCGATACACACGTTCCTGAGACATGTCCCTGGGTCTTGGGAAGCGCAACACAAACCATTGTTCTGCAGCTGGGACCATTCTCCAGTAACACTACGGTCCCATTGACCAGGCTCTTGTGTGGACGGACAAATGTACGCTACGGTTCGGTCCCTCATACTGCGGATGTAGATCATCATAGTCGATGTAGGTACCGTTATTTCCATGACAACTCCAGCCAACAAGAGCTTGTCGGATCTGAGGGTTCCCGCGCTACTACATGCAGGTAAATATGGAGGCTCAGGCACAATACTCAATGCAGCCTAGCACGTCAGACAGATTTGGCAAAGAGAGTAAATCTAGGTATAGATCGACAGAAAACAAGCATTCGAGTTCCGAGTTTGAGAAAGCTTAATAACAAGAAGTGATCATGGTAATGGATAGAGCTACACGGCGTCCGGCATTGTCAGTGGCGATTCAGGTTCCAGCTCCGGTGCTCAGTACTATATTAGATTCGCAGGTACCTCTCTATCAGCCTCAACAAGAGTCCGTCATCTGCAAGCACAATGTTCAATCCTTTGCTATTTCTGTTGGCAGCGAGCGCCTCCCTGTCTTATGCAAAGACAGTAACATACAACTTCGACATTGGCTGGGTCACAGCAGCGCCTGATGGTTTCTCGAGACAAGTCATTGGTATCAATGGACAGTGGCCGTAAGTAACTCCTATTGATCTGATTATCAAGTACTGACACACACCAGGATACCAATGATAGAGGCAGATGTCGGCGACACTGTCGTGGTCAATGCTAAGAACTCGTTGGGTACCCAGTCTACCTCACTCCATTTCCATGGCATGCTCCAAATGGGCACTGGTCTGTCAGATGGTGCTGTATCAGTCGCACAATGTCCTATCCAGCCCGGAGACTCCTACACCTACACCTTTATTGCCAACCCTGCAGGAACGCACTGGTACCATTCCCATGATAAAGGCCAATATCCTGACGGCCTGCGTGGCAAGATGGTCATCCACGACAAGGCATGGGAGACAAGCTTGAAGATTGATTCACAAATGACCTACAGCATGTCTGATTGGTATGTAGTCTTGCATCCATCTACAATCCTAAGCTAATGCGAAGATCAGGTACCACAGACAGATGCCTGACATTATTAGTGACTACCTCAGCCCTAGTAACACGAATGGCGATCTACCATCTCCAGACTCAATTCTCTTCGACGACAAGAAAAGAACACCCAACATTACCATCTCTCCTGGAAAGCAATACTTGCTTCGTATTGTCAACATTGGCGGTCTAGCGTGCGGCCAGTTCCATATCCAGGGTTATAAACTTAACATTGTCGAAGTCGACGGTGTGCAGGTCCAGCCTCAGCAGGCGGACACGATTGTTATCTGTGCAGGCCAGAGTTACGGTGTTGTTGTAGCAGGACGAGCAGCATCGGCCGGAAACGCGAACTTCATCGTCAAGCTATCAACAGACATGTTGACAGGCGCCATTCCTCCGGCAAGCCAGATCACCATCATCGGTAACGTCATCAACAGCGTCACATCTCTCTTGAGTGGCTTACTCGGCGCCATCACTGACATCCTCACCACCAACTGGGTGGCGGCTGCTACGTTTGACGATTTCAATCTGAAGCCCCTCGATGGTCAGAAGCTTCTCTCTCCAGTGGACAACAAGATCGAGCTTCAAACCAATCAGACATACTTTTCTGGTATTGGCACCCGTACTGGTCTTGGTCCTATGCCATGGGTCGAGGCAAAGGTTCCTTCGCTCTTCACAGCCTTGACTACCGGCAGTGCGGCGATGGATCCGGCAACATATGGCCCAGGTACGAATCCATGGGTGGTGAAGTCAGGTCAGGTGGTCCAAATCCACCTACAGAACACCCACCCTTACCCCCACCCTATGCATCTCCACGGTCATGTGTTTCAGGTTGTCGCGAAAGGAACTGGAAGCTGGAATGGCAACGAAGCTTCGCTTCCTTCTGTTCCCCTCAAGCGCGATGGTGTTGTAGTTCCAGCGGAGGGCTACATCGTCATCCGCTTCAAGGCCGACAACCCGGGCGTTTGGTTCTTCCATTGCCACATTGATCTTCATCTCATTGGCGGTATGGCTGCGACTATCATCGAGGCACCAGACGTTCTCCAGGGCCAGCAGTCGGTATCCTCAGCCGCGCAGGGTATCTGCAAGAACGGGAATTACCTGTCCAGTGGTAACTGTAATGGCGGTTCGGGCGCAATTTCAGCAAGCGATGCTGCGAGCAAGTGTAATACCGTGTACAACTACAAAGGATCTAACCAGGGTGCGATAGTTTGAGTTGGGTAGTTGATCTTTTGCATCTGTAGCGTTCTCGCAAGAATTATATCAGTTTTTCACCATAGCTTGCATATCATCTCTCCATTGTACATGACTTCAGTAAGAAGAACCTTTGAATCCAGGAGAATATACTGATTGCGAAGCGACGAAGCAAGCTACTGTAGCCGCGTAATATGGCAAAAGCGGGAAAATAATTAGTTGACGCTAGTGATGCTGAGATGTAACTCCGTGACGAATACTGTTTCTACGATCTACGCCTGCTTCTTTCTGCGCTTACCCCTGTTTCTGCCCCTGTGGCTTTAAAAACTTCTTCTAGTTTGAGCCTTAAGTGCTTCCCTGCTTCGCATGCTTTGGTCTGTTCACAACCCAAGGCTCGTGAGAGTACCTCATTTTGCAACTAGCAACTGCTCAACCTATCAACGCGTGTAGAATCTACGTGAACGCAATTCTTCTTCTACTGCTCAGAATATTACCAACGTTTCTTTGCACAGATTCAAACCTAACAGTACCACACACTTCACTCTCTAGATGGTTGAACAACGCAGCAAGTGACCTAAACTCCCTATTGCACGTGCGCCCTGGGCAGTGATATACCTCCATCCTGTGTATTGGCGAACTGATATGATTGTTCAAGCTCTTGAGCATACTGAAACTCTTATGACAGAGGTAGCACTCAAACATGCCAGTATGAGGATTCCAGGACGCGGGTGTGGCGTCATCTGAGAGGTCGGTATGATAACCTATAAGCTTTTTGGTAATGACGTGGTCTGGATCGCGGCGACGGATTTCAGCAAGGATAGTGTCGCGATTCAATGAGCGTGCGTTCGGACAGGATCCAGTTTCAAGATGGTGGGTTACGCCTGTGGCTGTGGCGAAGCCGCGCTTGCAGAATGGACAAGTTATGTTGGTGCCGCGGTGAATACTGCTGTTTAGATGCTGTCTATACTTAGCTAGGGGCGAATAGAACAAACTTATATATACATGTATACTTACTTGTCGCATATTGCTCTCACTCTCGAATCCTTTGTTGCATGGTGTACACCTGTAGGTCCGCCAGTGATCTCTTTGATACATGTGCTGCTTAGCCTCTGCGCGCGTGTGGAAGCTGGACATGCAGGCTTCACATTCGTGTGCTTTGCGCCAATGGTCCTCGTCGTCCATATGATCTCTGGCATGTTCCCACTCATACCAGGCCTCGTTGCAAGACTGGCATTCATAGACGTGACCAACAGCATCTGCATGCTGGTGTGCCGCTGCCCAGGTGTTAAACTGGCGATCGCAGACTCCGCATTCAGGATACATTTTGACAGTTGGTTTGAGTAGCGTCGACTTCTTTCATAAGAGCAACCTAGACTAGGGGGTCAATGACATTTCAGAGACACATGATGATTGAGAGATGAGCTGCCCTGAACTGTGGTGTTGCATGGCATAATCAACAAGACGCGGAAAGACCGGAACGGAGAATTTCTTAACCGAAACCTCTAAACTGCTTTTGATATGTTGTTTGGGGTCTTGAGCCATCTGGGGTCGCTGGGATTTGACTTCGGTAGCCGAGAAGGGGTTCCGTTTCACGTTTGATCTTCACACTCTTCACATCTCACAACAGCCACACCAGGCGCCGCACTGCCGTCTGGCAGGCACACACAACCTGAGGTAGCTAACCTATGCAAAGTAAATAAGTGCAAAATAGATACGATCGTAATGAGGTCTCCGACATGGCATGGTTTAGCGCGTCGCAATGCTGCGGGCTCAGCTTCGACGGCAGCCTGCATCACCGAACGACTGTTCGTGTACCGACGCACCCTTGTGGCCTGATACACTCCTCAGGCATGTTTCTAATATAAGCTTCAAACTTCTTACTCGTTCTGTGCACAAGAGACGGTTTCCCACGCAGATACGTTTCATCCCTCACTCCACCACAGTCTCGTGTTTCACGTACATCTCTCACGTCTCTTGCGTCGCGTGTAGACTTCGACTTCTTAACGACTTGTAGCCTTTGATCCCCTCACAGCAGACATGACTTCTCTCGTACCTCTCTACATCCTCATCAGCTACAGCATCGTCGTAATGGTTTTCAACATGAAAGGCGCCGTTAGTTTTGGCCTCTTCAGCGGAGCAGTAGCTCTCAACCACAACAAACTCGACCACATCCCACAACAAGCTCTGCTGCAGGATACAACATGTCCGTCGGGTTCTGTGCTCCGCGACGGCGAATGCCATCTTGCGACTACAGCTCCCTCAGAAATCACATTCAAATCTAACATCACAACATCGCTTGAGGAAGCACGGCTCACGGCATCGAAACAAGCAAACTTCCCATGGACCTTCTGGCCCGAATGCTTCTCGAACGAGAACACCACAGACGCTTACTGTCTCTTCAGCGACCAGAGCTTCGCGAACGGGCGAGGCATCTTCATCGTCACAACCGAGCCCTTGGCCTACGGCATGTTGCAAAAACAGGCTTTCCAGAACCCAAAGTCGCTATCCCGTTCAAACCAGCACGAGAACCCACCGTTTGTACAGCACGAGTTCCCCATCAAAGGCCGCGGTCTAGTCGCAAACAAGACGCTCTTCCGCGGGGACAAAATCTTCGCATCAACACCCCTCCTCATCACAGACCCAGACGCCTACAAGCTCGCCGAGCCAGAGCGTCTCGACCTCCTCTACCGCGGCGTCGACAGCCTACCCTCCGCATCGCGCAAGCTCTTCTGGGAGCTCCTCGACCACTTCAAAGGCGACGCAGTCGACGACCGCATCAATACCAACAACTTCGAAGTCGTCGTCGACGACGTCTCCCAAGCCGCTCTCTTCCCCGAAATCGCAATGCTGAACCACGACTGCCGCCCCAACGCCGCCTACTTCTGGGACGAAGAAACACTCACCCACTACGTGCACGCCATGCGCACCATCCAGCCCGGGGAGGAAATCACAATCTCGTACATTGACAGCGAGCGCAGCCGCGCATACCGCATGCACCGCCTCGAGCGCAACTGGGGCTTCAAATGCGACTGCTCAGCCTGCACGGCCCACCCCTCACTCACAGCCGAGTCGGACGCACGCCTGCACCAGATCACGCAGATAGTGGAGAAACTCAACGACTGGACACCCGCGTCCTCCGCTTCCCCCGAAATGGCCGAAGCCCTCGTCAGCATGTACGACCAGGAGCGTCTGTGGGCGTACCAAGCTACGGCGTACAAGCATGCTGCAGAGGTGTACAGTAGTTTCGGGAACAAGTTCATGGCGATCAAGTATGCGCGGTTGAGTGCCGAGTTTAGCATCCTGGATAAGGGGTTTAGTGATGGTGATGTTGGGGAGATGAGGAGGATGGCGAAGGATCCGGAAATGAGCTGGAGTTGGAATAAGAGGGTTGGGTTGAAGAAGGGGGGTTGTGGGTGTGGGAAGGCTCATTGAGGGGGGGTTGTATATGTATTTTTGCATTGTGTGGCGTTTGTTGCATTGTGTGGCGTTTGTTGCATTGTGTAGCGCTGTTTTTGGAAATGTTCAAATATTTCACTCGCTCAGTTGTTTGAATTCCGTTCTTGTTCTCGTCGTTTGGAAATGTCCATCATCGATAACGATGTACCACCCATCCGCTCTCTAAGAAAGACATTCAGTTATCTATTCAGGAGTATTGTTAGGGTCTAGAAATAGGACAAGTTCGTCTTTTCACACACGGACAAACATCGCACGTCAACGCTCGAATACGATGGACGAGATGATCGCGTTGCTATGCAACAGGGTATCGAATTCAAAAAACAAACGCTACATGCAACGCTAAACTCAGCAACAAAAAGCAAAGGTCATGGGCTCAAAGCTCATCAGCGGGTCTCACGCCACTATACAGAGCGTCCAGCTTCAAGTCTTGGACATGAAACTTCCAGTTCTTAGTCTTTGGTATCGCAATCCTCCAGCCCCGGTCTTCGGTCTCTTCTAGTAGTTTTGCGGCCTTGCGCTCCGCGTCTTCCTCGTCTAGTGCGCAGATGACGAATGTTGAGAGGTAGAACATGACGAAGGGATATTTGGAATTGATGTGGTGTTGGATGTAGTACTGCCAGGCATGTGAAGACCATGGTCGGTCGAAAGCTGTTGATATGGTCAGCAGAGTCTATTGCTGATTGTGCTCAGACTTACGCATTGCATTCCAGTGGTAGATGTGACCTTCCGGCGTTGCAAAGTTCGAACCGGTATTACCCAAACTTCGCATCGCAGGCATGGGCCATGCACAGTAATGTGTCTGTATAGAACCTTTTGCGAAGATGCCATGCGAATGTTCGTGTTTGAACGCGTGCGCAAAGTCGGACAAGGAGTTTGTAGGCGGGAAGGGAAGTGAAGGCACTCGCTGGCCATCCGAAGTCATTTCGGTGTGCTCGTAGGGGAAGTACAGATCAAGAGCACCATCGGCACCCTGCATGATCACGGGTTGTGACTGAGGCTGTTCGTATTCTTGGAGAAGACTGATGATGCCGCAGCGCTCCATATCCTCAACGACCCTTCGAATGAAGCGATTTTCGTTGCGTGTAAATTTTTCGGACGCCGTGTCTCTTTGATGAGTTACAATAATGCTTTGGTCCGGATCATAACACCTGAAACGGTTGCCGTCGTACTGCACCTCGTGAGGTGGTGGGTAATGCAGCTCAGGTGGACTCTCGATGACCATCTCTTCTAAGAAGATCTCTTGCATCGAGGGCGGTACAACACTGCGTATGACACGCTTCGCTACCGATCGGGGCGATGGATCTCCAGAGAGCATGAGTAAAGCATCTTGAACAATGTCCAGCAGCTCAAATGGCTGACCAACTTCCCGATCAATGACAATAAATTGCCACGAGTCAACAACGATCGGATCGTACATTGACGTTTTTCTCATGCGTAATTGGTTCTTGATGTCCTCCAGAGTCATGGTTGTGGTCCATTCAGCATCATGGAGGCCGTCGCGTGAAGTGGCGGATCGGTAGCGACTAATGTATAGCTCAGGCTCGGTCGGATGAACCGTGGCCTCTGCGTTTGTTCCTTCGTAAACGACTAGGTACAACCTGTTGCTTCGTCTGCGCAGCTCTTCCAAGAATTCCTTAGTAAAGGTGTCTCCCATCGCCATCTGCCCGCAGATGTAGTTTCGCGTTTCAGTGTATACGTAGGCGTCACCGCCGTTTTTCAAGCCGAGAGTTGAAGTGTAGTCTCCTTTACTCGTTGGGACGAAGCCTAGGTAGACGCCAGTAGTACACTCGCCGAGTATACTGGTTGGATCGAACCAATGCTCGTTGTACATGCCAAGCATCAGAAGCTTGCATATGGTGGTATAGTCCTCGAAGTTGGAACAGATACTTGCGACAGTCCAGGGTGTCAGAAGCGTGGGGAACCAGCGGTAGCTAAACATCATTAGTGGCATTTATCTTTAGATAAACGTGATGCTTACAGTATGTCCCAGGCGGGCTTCGACATGTGGAGACCCTCTGTGGAGCTGGGTATGATGCCACCGAGAAGGCGGATCGACTTGATGTCACCTCCAGCCAGTGTCTGCGCGCAGATAGCTACCCGAAGGTACTGCACGGCTTGAGGCCGCCATGCACATTCGAAATAGTCGCAGTACATCTCAAGCTGGCTGGCCTTGCAACCTACTAGAAACTCGTCGATACACCTCGATCTGCTCGCATGCTCTAGCACTTCCGCCTCGCTGTCGTTGAGGATCATAATTCGAAACCATGATCGTACAATCTCCGCGCCAACATCTGGCTGGACGTCATTTGGCGGATCCGCTCTGCGAGGCCTATCGTCCAGATCGGGTACGATGCTGTATAGTCGCCTAATAGCATCGTTGCATATGTCAGTCTGGAACTGCTTGAGTACGCGAATGCTTCCGTCGTCAGGCATGCTCTGCAGTGAAGCCATTGGTATTCTGGAACTCAGTGGGGATTGCAATACTAAGATCTTCTCGAACTGCTCAACGTCTGGTTGTAGTGCAGCTGATCTAGGGGTTTCTGGTGTTGGCCGTCGGCCTTTCATATTCGACACTGTACAACACATCAGCTCTGTTATAGCAACTGACATGAAGACCATAGGCTACGAAGCCAGTCTCTTTGTCGGACTTCGATAGCTTCAGCAACACCGTGCAAGTCTTTGCAGCACAAGTTTCAACGATAGTGCCGCTTTGTGGTGTTTCGAGAGAATCAGATTACTTACTCAACAATGTATCTGCCAGTTGTCGCGTATCGCTCTCAACTTTTGCGATCCATTTCGTATAGTCTAGAGTGTCCACTCCCCGAGTATGGAATCTCTCGCGTAAGCGTCGGCGCAAATTCATGGCCAGTTGAAGCTTCTGCATTTTCTGTTTTGCTGAATGCGGGTCCGTGACTTCAATCTTATCCGATTCCCTCTCGATCTTGTCCCATGCCATGTTCATGTCCTTCAGATCCTGCGCGTGTCTCGGACACCAATCGTCCAACTCGGAAGGCAGTGATTTGTGACATGGTCGCCCATCTGAGTCAATAGCCTCGCAGACGTTTTGTTGTAAAGCCGGCGACCGTGGTGGGGAAAACGATCGTATCAGGTTCCGCGACCGAGTTTGAAAGCTTGGACGACGTTCCTGTAGAGACGGGATGCGAATATGGATACTCATGATAGGGAATAAAACAGCCGTCTAACAGAGCCAAAAGAAAGAGAAAGAAAACGTGACAGTGGTGGGGAATCAAACGGACAGAATCGTGTCAGAGCATCTCGGCAGGACAAGGCAAGTGAAAAGAGGTGCTGCGTGACACGGGAATGGAGGGGCAGACCTTACGATACCTTACGAAGTTGTCCACGCAGCGCATCCACATGCAGGAGACCTGAATCTATCTAGCCGTGGCGCAAGATTAGTGCGGAGGGAGAAACCATACCCTAGCTGTGGGGGCGCTTGGCTCAGTGTAGGCGGTCTGTTCGTCCCGTCTACATGAATGGAAATATGAACGTCCTTACTGGCGTTTCTTGCCTGAATGTACACAATACACTGTTAGTTGAAGCTGTACGAGCGGTATCAACGTAGATGCTAGGCATGGCTGATCCCGTCCTATCGCGGGGGTACCACTACCATTGTCCTGGACCTCAGTATGCTATATCCATTCGAGTTGTGCGAGCACGTCTGAGCGCAGGATATAAAAGGCTGGCGAATCACATGCGATACGGAGTAAAGGTAGGGCGGCCGAAATGCGGAGTCGACTGTTCACGCAGGGGCCAGGGGTGGCTGGCGACTGCTGAAGATCTCGGAGGGGCACATCGGGCTTTCAGCTATTCCCAATCATCCTTCTGCCGGAGAGAGTTCCGTGCGCCTGTTACTCGAGTGCAATCTTTTGATACTGTGCTTGGACTCTGGGTTGTTGCGTGGCTTATCCTTTCCTCGAGACTCGGCGCCTCTAGCTTAACGCCCATTGGATGAAGCTAGAGGTAGGCGTTAAGCAGCCGTGTGTGATAGGGAAGCAAAGAAGAAAGTCCTAGTCAGGGGACGAGCGATGGTTGCGGTCAGATTGTGTCGAGAGACGATTGGTAAGTGATGGAGCGCAAGGCATGTGCGCACTAGGCGTCACCAATGTGGAGGTGGTATCGTGAGCGGTCAGATCCCAGGCCACTAAGTGCACCTACGAGCCGTTGGAGTTATGCCTGATTAGAAAGAACGTGATGCGGCAGGCATGTAACCTTATATATCTGCTTTCATTGTAGCGCTAACCACTCGTAGCTATTCGTCGACCGCGCCGCATCACTACATCCAACCCTTCCAAAGCGTCGAATCAAAACCAACCGCACCCAAAAATAGAACAAGCAGGTTGCAGTAAACCAACACGTCTTACAAGAACCGAGAAGCAAAAGCTCAACGCGGGGAAAGGCTATGCAACAGTGGCAAGAAGATATCAAGACGGTTGAGAAAAAGAGGAAGAAGATATCTCGCCAAAAGAAGGTACGCGGACTGTCAAGCGACCAGGTACCAACCGCCCGGGGACACTAACTAGATGTAGCGACCATCAACTTGTTTGCGCGAGTGAACAAACTACGAGAACCCACCACCTCACACAAGCCATACAACCAGACTTCCCCTTCCAAGAAAAACATGACCCACTTTTCCCCATTCCAACAACCTCCTCGAAATCCCCTTCACACGCTCAATACTCCAACGCCTCCTCAAACAACCCCCTTAACTGCTCCCGCTGCGCCTCCACCTCAGCCTCCAAATGCGGCGCCAGCATGAGTACTCTCTGCTGCGGCAGCGTGCCCTCGACCAGGCCATCGACATGTTGTTTCCCGAACCCCAGGGCCTTCAATCCCCTGGGCTGATCGCCCAGTTTCACCAGGAAAGAAGCTAGTGCTTCGCCCAACACTTCACCTGCGCTCTCGCGCTTCACGTTGGAAATGTCGACGCCAAACGCTTCGGCGGCCGCGAGGTGGCGCTCGGGGTTCGAGGCGCCGGTGAATTTGAAGACGGCCGGGGCCGTGACGGCGACGCTGACGCCGTGCGGGATGATGGTGTGGTCGACGGCGTAGCCGGCGTGTTTGTAGCCGGGGTTTTGCCCGGAGATGGGGTAGCTCATGCCGTGGCAGAGGTGGACGCCTGCGTTGCCGAAGCCGACGCCTGCGAGGGTTGCCGCGAGCAGCATTTGGGATTGTGCTTCGTGGTCGTCTGGGTCGCGGACTGCACGGGGAAGGTATTTGACGGTGTCGCGCAGGGCTTGCAGGGAGAAGATGTCGGAAATTGGGTTGGCGCCCTGGTAGGCCGGGCGGTTGATGGGGTTTTGCGGGCGAGGGGTGCGTTCGTAGTAGGGGATTGCGGTCCAGGATTCGAGGGAGTGGCAGAGGACGTCGAGGCCTGAGGAGGCGTGGACGGCGGACGGCATGGTGCGCGTGTTGAGGGGGTCGACGATGCCGAGGGTGGGCTTGAGGTTGCGGTGCGCGATGCCTGTTTTTGCGCGCTTGGAGACGAGGTCGAAGATGGCGGTTCCCGTTGTTTCGGAGCCGGTTCCTGCGGTCGTGGGCACGGCGACGAGGGGGAAGAGTTTCGAGGGGATGGGGAGACCACGGCCTAGCGGGGCGTTGACGAAGTCGAGGAAGTCGGCGTCTGTTGGTGTCAATATACAGCCCTCTCATGTATAGATGAGATGGAAGAAGACTCACCAGGAAACGTAGTATACAAATTCATCAACTTGGCCGTATCAATCACACTCCCTCCACCCACCGCCAGAAACGCATCCGGCTTCCACGGCTTCGCAAACGCAATCGCCTCCTTGATGCTACTATCCTTAGGCTCCACCCTCACCTGATCATACACCTCAAACTCGACCCCTTCCCTCGTCAATCCCTCGACAACCTGCGTCATGGCATCCAGCTTCCTAACATTGCGATCCGTAACCACCATGACGCGCTTGGCTCCCATATTCTTGAAATCCATACCCACTTCCTTGGTGCAGCCGGGCCCGAACCGGATACTGGAAGCGGCCATTTCAAAGGCATACTCCTTTTGCTGCGAGTAGTCGACGGGGGTAGCGAGGTGGCGACGCGCTTGGTGGATGGTGGAGGGGGTCTGGTTGTGGAAGTTTGGGTTTGCGTGGCAGGGACAAGAGGAGGGGTGAGTGAATTGCACGGTGCGGAGGAGGTTGACGGCGCGGGCGGCGCGCGAGGGCGCAATGCGGATGGCTGTTGAGAGTGTCATGGTGGAGTGTGGGAAGAGAGGTCAATTGCAACACCTCCCTCAGCAACTCGATGATAATGACATCGCGAAGCGGAGACATGAACCTCGGCCCAGCATATACACGGCGCTTATCTCCATGCGGTATACCGAATCGTGGGGAACACTAAACCCTAACCACCCCCTACCCGAACCCCCAACCACCAGCCTCCACCAGCCTTTACCAAACACAAACACAAACATTAAAAACACAACTTCCTCCCCACAATCCAGGATCCCACAATCCCCTAAGACAGCATCGCATAGGTAAGGCATTAACGAGAACAGTCCAAAAGCAGACAATATCAACCACTACCAAGTAATGTTAACCATTACCAAAACCACGCAACCACACCATCATCTACTCTCTCCCTCCCTCAACACAGTGATGTGATTAACCAACTAACTAACCAGCCCTCCTCTTTTATAACCACCTTAGCACCTTCTACCTTTTAACAAACAAAACAAAACAAACTCCACATTTATGTTCATACACAACCGCAACCGCACCCTCACCCGCAAAAAAACAGACACCAAGTTAGAGATGAAGATGAAGATGAGATGCGAATAGGTATCGCGATTACAGACCAAGTTTAACTAACCCCAGCTATGCATTCCATTCCATTCCACTCCACTCCACTCCACTCTACCCTGTTCTCAGCCAGGACGAGAAGCGGTTGGTTGTATGCTCGTCAATACACAGCCATTGCGTCTAATTTGAAACGAACACGCTCAGAATTCCCACCTAGAGAGTAGAAGAGCTAAAGAAAACTACCACATATCGTCATCCCCACTCCTACTGTGCTCGGAATCCGAGTGGCCGTGGCCGTGGCCGTGCTGACCCTGCCGCACAGGCTGGCCCAGGTAGTTTGAACTGTTGGATACGCTGTATCCTCCCCCTCCACCTCCCCCTCCACCACTACCACCGTTAACGCTGTGCTGCGAGTGGTGGCTGTCGCGCGGGCTTTGGCCGTATTTGTTGGTGTCGCCTCGCTGCTGGTACCCGTTGTTTTGCTGGGAAGTGTTTTCCTGTCCGCTGTAGGCGTTGGGCCACTCGCTCGCCGGCTCGGGCTGTTCTTGCTGCTGCTGTTGCTGCTGCTGCTGTTGCTGTGGGACGGTCAGCCGAGTTCACAAATCACATGCCTGATGACTGGCTTACCTGCTGGTACCGCTGATACTGGGAGAACTCTTCAGGCTGCTGCTGCTGATGTTGTTGTTGTTGTTGTGGTTGCTGCTGCTGCTGTGGTTGCTGCTGTTGCTGCTGTTGCTGTTGCTGTTGCTGCTGCTGCTGCTCCTTCTTCTGCTGGGCGACGGCGAGCTTGGCCTGTTTCGAGTTGCCAATCTGTATCTGCGGGTGCATCTGCTGTACCTTGGCGAGGTACGAGTACATGAAGTTGCTGAGCAAGACCTGCGAGTAGAGCTCGCGACGGGGGTTGGCGAGCTTGATGTGCGCCATGCGGTAGATGGCGCGCTCCTCGAGAATAGAAAAGCGAGTCCAGTTGTAGTCGATATCGGGCTTAAGGATGCGTGGTGGGGGCTCAGGCGATAACCCACGCGAGGCGTTCTTCTTGTGCGTTGATTCCTTCTCGCCCTTCTTCTTGCCGCCTCCAAAGATGGAAGAGAGCAGACCAGGCTCCTTTTCTTTCTTCGAGTCGCCGGAAGCCTTGCGGTTGCTCTCCTTTTTACGCTCCTCCTCAAGCTTGACGGCTTCACGGTCGATGACAACACTCTCCCGACCACGGTTCCCACTCTGCATCGACGACTGCAACAAATCCAGTCTTGTGTCGTCGTGCTTTTCTTGGGGCTTGCTGAGCTTGTTCTTGACCTTCTTCGCGGCCTCCTTGTCACGCTCCTCTTTGTCTTTCTTGTCCTTGTCATTGCCGACCAGCCAGCCCCAGCTCGTCTTCCTGGGCGCATCTTCCTTCTTGTCTTTCGACTTCTTGTCCTTTTTCTCGTCGGGGAGGTTTGGAATAATGGACAAGTTGTCAACTCTTGTGCTGTGGTTCCCAGGAATGGCAGATGGATGCTGGGTGAGGTCGTCCAGAGACTGCTGCGGCTTGATGGGGGAGTTTTGGGCAGCTTGGGCGTGTTTGTTCTGTCGACTCGAGGGGGATTGTCGTCCTTGGTGGCTCTGTGGATGCGGCTGGGCCTGGCCTCGAGGCCCATTCGGTGAATGGTGCTGAGGCTGTCGCTGAGCTTGTTGTTGCTGCTGCTGCTGCTGTGGGTGTGGTTGGGGCGGTTGTCTGGAGGTGGTGCGCTCTGGCAGCTGGTACTGCTGCTTTCGCTCTGGCTCTTGTGGAGGTGTTTCGATGATCTGCGGGACCGGCGACTGCAGTTGCGGCGGTGCGTTGTAGCCAGGGAGGTGCGCACTCGTCCGGCCATTGGATGCTATCCTTGAATGAAAGGCCCTTGGCTGTGGTCCCTTGCGCTCCTCTGGGCCTGCAGACCCTGGGCGGGGCTGGCCTTCAGCTGAGTCGGGTCGATCCTCTTCCGTGGGGGATCTTCTCCGGGCTGGCCGTGAGAAGTTGGCATTTGAAGAGTCGAATGCACCGTTGATGGGCTCGGACTGGACTCTGTTGATTTGCGGGAGCTTGGGCAGCTCCGGGACGTCAGAATGCGTGGGCGACGTGGCGGGAGACTCGTCCGTGTCTGTTTCGGCGGTGCGGCTGACGAGTCGTCGTGAGAGCGGGACTCGGCCCTGGCTGCGCAGACTGCCGCGTCGGTATGTGGTGCGTGTCGACCGCTTCAGGGTGCCCAGGCCGCCGCCCATGCCGCCGGGGATGATGGGGGCGTCGCCGTCCAGCGACTCGGGGGTGGGGCTTCGTGACATGCTCATGCGTCTGACCATGGCGGCCGGGTCCTCGACAATGTTCTCCAGCTCCTGCAGGTTGGACAGGCCGGCGTTGGGCTGGGTCCCTGAGCGCTTCCTCTCCAGACGCTCGGCGCCGTCCTTGTAGCCCGAGCCCGTGTCGATCTGGCGCGAGAGCATCGACTTCTTCCTGCGCAGGCCACCGCCCGAGTCCTGGCGGCCCAGGGCACCATCGGGGGACAGCGAGGAGCTCAGGTCGCCGGAGCGGCGGCGGATGGTGTGGACCTTTTCCTCGATGAACGTCTTGAACTCCTTGGGGGCCAGCTCCGGGTGCAGGCGGGCGGGGACCCAGAACAGCTGGTTGCTCTCGTCGTCGGAC